>BPLQ01007927.1:607500-867500 GCA_021605075.1 Caerostris darwini | reverse complement strand
TTTCTGTTAAAAATTTGCGTTTGACGAATTATTTTAAAAGCACACTACTCGTAAAAAAAATTTTTAAGTGATGAAATGAAATGCATATAGATATTATAAAACAAACGAATTAAGTAGATAAAAAATATAAAGAGGTGGGGTTCTTCTTTAGAATTTTAGAACTAATTCAGTTAAGAAAGCAAATCAGGGATAATAATTTTGCACTCAGGTTATTGAAAAAAAAAAAATTTTTGAATTTTGAAGCCTTGTAACTTTTTCAAAACTCATTCTTATTAGTCATTCAAAGAAATTTTTCATGTATTGCAAACTTGTCAACTTTAAGTGAAAAATACAATAAATAGTATTAAATAGGTGTAACTACTTATTTACTCATAATCTTGTTCCTTTCTACGAAAGAATACATAGTCATAAAAGGGCTGCACATGTTCTCAACCTATGACCAGTCTCATAGATAGGAAGAAAAAAATCTATAACCCATAGATTGGAACAAATATAGAATATTCAACTTTACCCAAAATACATTCATCGAGAGAAAAGGATTATACATTGCATAAGGCGCAAGCTTAGCACTTAGACTTCTTAAGTTATTATTATAAGAGGTCTTAGAGGACTTAAGGTGAACATGTATATTTTTTAACTGTGTTGTATACAACTTTAAGAAGAATAAATCTGAACACAATATAGAAGTATGATCAAAGTCTTGCTAGCTTATTTTATAACAGTTCTAAGTGATTCCTGTAACGTCTTGGCCTATACTAGACCTATAATGGCTTCAAGACGAGGGCCAGTTTCAGGTTCATGGCAACACATAGTACTCTGGTACTATGTGTACTATACACTAGGTACTGGTTCATACACTCTAGTACTGGTTCATAGTACTATACACTAGGGCAGTTCACTCTAAGGATGGAAATTTTCAGAGTTCTCGAGTCTACGACGAATCTAATGCACCCAGTCTGCAGTAGAACTTAATTATCACACTGTGCGATACACGAAACTACAAGGGGCTCACTTTGTAAACAGGCGAAATCTCCGTCTATTCAGTCACTTTCCGCAAAAAGAGAAAAACAACACTTGCCGACTCGTCCCAGAACACTCTTCACTCCAAAAACATTCCTTTTAGAAAATCCGTCAAGAAGGGGGGTCAACTTCCTTACACTTCTCATTGAAGTGGACACATCCTCAGCTCATGGTCTATCCCCAATCACGATGTAGCAACTCATGACGTAGTCCATATTTCATCTGTAATTGTCTCTCAATTACAGATGGGATATAACAGACAATCGCTAATTTCATGATGTATTATATACATGGCACTGCTTATCTGCTGTCAGATTTGAGTGACATGTTGTTCTCATTAGAACAAAACGCTAATTACGTGTAGTATACGACACTGCTTATGTGCTGTCAGATTTGAATGATAGATTGTTATTATGCACTTGTTAAAGAATATACATTTTTTTCCCCTGGGAACGAAATGCTATATTTATTTTTATGGGAAAAATGATGCATTCCCATTGGTCATATGGACAATATCCAATTAATATCATGACCGCATACCCTCACATATCGACATCCATTCATCATCAGATTGACCCTTATGGCATATTTTACTTGAGATATGCCAAAGACTATATCATTACGCTTCTTTTGCCTATATCATCTATCACATATACAACATTTCCTTGTTTGAGGGCAAATTTTCATCATGTCTCCGAATTAAGGACAAGAACAAATTATAAGATAAAATAAATCAATATATTTAAGAAAGTAAAACTTCTTCATAATTCATTTATTTATAATACAATGTTTTGTTTTAAAGTTTCAAAAATTCTGTAATATAAAGAACTACTTAATAATTCAGTGTTAAGATTAGCCTTGTTCTTGAACTACTACTATTGTATACTTAATAATAATAGAATAAGCGAATATAAGGATAATAGAATATAACTTTTGAGGTTTTCCTCCTTTATCCTCGTCTGAATTTTTTTTTTATTTCATTCTCGGAAAAAAAAATTATTTACACATATGTGTGATATCTCAATGACAAATGAATTTTTTTCAAAAGTCGAGTAAATTAGTATTTTTTTCATCAAATAAAATTTATAAATATTTGTAAAAGCAATGCTGTTAAGTTCTGATTTCAGCAATAAATCAGTTTAAAGCTTATTAAGATTCCTTGATATACACATTTACACCAGCATCCATCGGATGTGTGAATATAACAAATGAGATGGCTTTGTTAAGTCGGCAAATCAAGATCCAAGTTGCTCATAGTAAGTGCTTATAGATATTATTTTCAGTTATCTCCATAACATTTATATTGTATATGTTTATCAGTTAGAGTAGATGATTGCAATTTTTAGCCTTACCTGACTTTGTAACTAACTTTGTTTATACATATTAAAACTCTATTGAATAAACAATTCTTGAATCAATTGTTCAATTCGTTTAAGTATTCGGTGATATCTTATAAAACATGCTGAATCCCACACTCATTCACTATCTTTTACTTGCCTACTTGAGTTTGCTTTAATGTCCATAAAATCTACAACGACTTGTCTCAAATCAAAATCCTTTTTCTCTCACAACGAATTCGATTAACTTCGCTGAAACAAATGGGTCAGAATCAAATCAAAGGAAATAGAGGTCCGGATCTGGCCAATGAGCCAGATTGCCTATTTGTTGTTTACAGCAACGAACGAAAATGTGCTTATAGAAAATACACTGACATCAGTGACTGCAAACATTTTTCATATGTGGAATGAAATGAACTGCTGCTTAATTTTTGCCTGTTTGATCAAAAATGGATGTAACACAGAATAGCTATAATATATGCAACAAAATGTTGATATTTTCTCCCTTATTGCATCTAAAATTTTCTTCTTGTCTTTATTTATAACAAAGTTTTTGTGATTACTAGAGCAATCATTCTGAATCACCCTGTACTTGCTAACTATTCGGTGAATATTAAATTATTATATAAACTATTTATTGTCTGAAATTAATATTTAGGTATTTCTATAGATCCTACATAAAATCTCTTCTGCATAGTTTTTACTTTTAAAACAGAAACATTTTCCTCTAAATATATGGAGCATAATATAGCTGAAAAAATTCTAAATGCTTGAGAGAACACAAATGTTTTAAATATATTTTAATATAATGCAAGATGTTCATTTAGGAGTTTTGAGAGAGATATAACAAAAAATATGAAATAACGTTTTCCTATGAAATGTTATATAATTTTAAAGACTCGTAATTCATTTTGTTTTATAACCACATTCAATTGATTTTAAGAACGTAAAAAAAAAAAATTAAAAAAAAAAACCACTGAAATCTTAAAATTTTTTTTATCATGTGCATTATTTTAAGGAACAATGCTATTAGAAAATCCTTTGCTTTATATTACATGAAACTTTCTGTTTTTACTTTCTATTTCAATGACAAGCTAAATTATTTCATCTTGAATTTTTCCTATTATCTCAAATAAGTATACAATACGCTGTAACTAACTCCGTGTTCTCTGTTTTCAATATTTACTTCTGTATAAATACAAAGAATAATTTTAACCCCTTTTATATCATGTCTAGAATATCCAGACGAAAAAATCTATTTTTGAACTGCAATCCCCTTTCTGTTCCATCCACTTCTCTAAGAGACCGGAAGCACGAAGTAAATGCTTGCTATTTTTGAAACTCTGCCATAAACACGTATAAATTATTCATAACCTCATTATATAGATTTTTTTGCAACAGATTTGTCGTCAAAAGATTGTGTCGACAGGTTGTGTGGGAAATTGTTTTTAAAATTGTTATCCATCAATTCTTATTTTTATATCCACTGATACATTAATAAAAATCTTACTTCTTTGAATTACATTTAAGTCTGTTTTGTTATATAAGATTTCGGTAACGATATTAAGATTTTAATTATGAAAATAATTAAAGGTGAATTTTGGTGTAGATGTTATCAGAAGTTTGTTAAAATAAAAATTGACTCAATAAAAATAAACTTGATCTGATGGTTGGTAACATCACTTTAATTTTATTTTGATAATTAAATGTTACCGATTATTCATATCCAACCTTTTTATTGAGAATATATGAATAGTTTTAGCATGAAATTCTAAACATGAGTGGTATCAAATTAAGCATTTCAGCGTGGAAGTAAAAAGCTGAAATAAATTAAATGATATTTTATGCTTTTTAATTATATAAGCTTCCAAGAATCTTTTAACTTAATACAGGCAAATATTACGTATAAGTGATTTACAGGGATTTATAAGCTAATGTGTGTTTTAGAAATAGACGATTCCAATATAAAAGCCATTTGATAAATATTTGACCACTTCATTAGCTAAATATGCTTGA
This sequence comes from Caerostris darwini, assembly GCA_021605075.1. NCBI lineage: Eukaryota > Metazoa > Arthropoda > Arachnida > Araneae > Araneidae > Caerostris > Caerostris darwini. The sequence continues at coordinate 863,127 of BPLQ01007927.1, read as the reverse complement.
TTTTATTCGCACCCACTTGAACATTTAAATTAAAATACAAATATTTAAAAAAATATTTGATTTAGTGGTAGTATTATACGAAAATAAATTTTTTTCTCACTGTCTTAGTGAAGTGAGATTTTTAACTAAAACTATTAAAGAATATGAGAATTTAAAAAACTATTTATAATCAGGAACTTGAGTTTATTTATCTAGTATAACGATAAACAGTATTAATGTGTAGGGAGGAATCATAATTTATTATACAAGCTCAACTTTATTTAACTTCTTAAAGTAATCTTTAAAATACTGCAAAATGTCATTTTAGGTTATATTTAATTCTATGCTAAAATTTAGACTGAAAATACTCCGGGAATATAAATCTCATCTAATTGAAATTCACCTTAAGATTATACGAATTTAGAATAAATAACCTTCCCATTCGTTTGTGTGACTTTTAAAATCGAAAATTTCAGATAAGATTATTTTAAAAGTAAGACATTTATTCAAACAAAATTGCATCATTCTCAATAGTTTCACTGTAGAATAATTTCCAATTCAAATTTATTCTTTACAATATCGGTTGAATAGCAATTGAAGTTGGGGAATCTTGAATATTTTGCGACACTCTTAGAAATAATGAATCGACCAAAGAACTCTTGGTGTTTCTAGGAAACAATTTTATTATTCTTATCCAAATGTTTTCCCGAGTGCTGCATTTGCTAATCTTTTTTTTTTTCACAGTTTCTAGTTTATTTACTTATTTGCTTTTCAATCTTTGAAAGTACAATGTAGAATACTTACCTTTTATTAAACTACTATCAATTTTCAAATGCTTCGAATAAAATAGCCTTTTATTGCTTTCTTTAACAGATTTTATTCAGAAACAAGGAACAAAATCTCTCTAAGTTTTTTTTTTTTTTTTGACACGTTGATGTGATATTTAATATACTGTTTCATACATGTGACTTAAAATGAATTTTAAAAAAAAATCCACTTTTTTGGATTTATTTAAAAGCAAAATGTTGGAATGAAATACGAGTTTAAAAAGAATGCGGAACAAAAAGTTAAGAAATCTTTTCAATTTGTGAACAATAATTCTATAGGTAAAAAAGAAAAAGAATGTAATGCCAGAAAGTAGGACATTATATATTATAAAAATAGTAATTTTTTTTTCTACAGCAATATCAAATTTCACAGTCCAGAAAATAAAATTTTGTTTTATTATTCTGTGATATTTGTTGCACAACATTTTCAGCTGAAAGGAATATGTAATCATTCTCAATATTTTCATTTGTTTTATTTATTTTGGGCTTATATTCAGTTTATTTTTCCGATTTTTTAAAAATTTTAGATGAAACACATGATCTGCCTTTATTATACTATTTTTTAAACGAAATAGTTTTCATAATTTTATTATAGTATGATTCTATTAAATTTGGACTACTACGGAATTGTTTTGATACTAATTAGTGGAAGTAAAAGTTACCACCAAACTATTAGATGAGAATAAGAGTAAAAAATGTCATTGAATTAACATTTGTAAAAATAAAGTTTAATTCAGAAATGTAGGGTTATAAAATAAATTCTTAAATTAAAAAGCTTAGTTATTTAGTTTATGTAATAGTATTGATTAGTAAGTTTAATGATATATTTGTTTAACAATTTAAGAACTCATATAACAGTATATAAATTTATATAACTAATAAAAGACAATAAAAGGTGCATATATATATCCTGAAATTCAAATGAAATATGTCGAAACAATTTGTAATTAACGATATTTTAAATGAAATTGAAAAATATTTACAATCTCCTTTAATATACGGTACTGTAGCATTGTAAAATATCAAAACCATGAGTTTATTTTTTATTACACAATAAAAGAACAAGCATTTAGAGAGTAATATTAAAAAAAATTCCAAACTCTATAATATACTCGCTCTGTTGTTTGCATAAACACCTTTTACATGGTTTTAAACATCCAAGGAAAAGCTTTTAGTGAAAAGGAAAGCCATCCTCCCACTCAAAAGCATTGTTCTACAGATTTTCAGAAAACTGCAGATCGATTACTAAAATGTAGGTCTTTGGAAGAGAAAGGGCTCAACATTTTTTTTAAATAGCGCCGAAGTAGGATGAAAAAAATGTCATCGGAATCCCCAATGTGCACGAAAAAAAATAAACACGTTTTGGGATGAAATCATATAACGAATAATAACAAAAATGGTAGATTTTTAATTACACAAGGAATGTTGAAATTTGAATTTTTCTGAACTAAATTACAAAATTTGAAAGACTATTTATAAAATTTTATTATAAAAATTATTACAAAATTTAAAAATTAGAACAAATTATGAATATATATTCTAAACGACAACATACTGTTTTAAAAAATCTCGTCTAACGGATCAAACATTATTTTGTTTTTCTTTCAACAATTACATTGTGCGATAAATTAAAAGAAGAAAGTTACGAATTTTGCATGAATAAACCACACAAAATTTAAAACAGCATTACATTTTTAATTGGCATAAGAAATGATGCTAATGCTTCATCTTATTTGATAGATATCTCTGCACTATTCAGTGAAATATTTTCATAACTCATCAATGTGATAAATAAGACAACAGAATGATTTTTAAAGCATAAAATCCAAAGAGAAACAATCCAAGTTTAAATCTCTCTTTTAATGATTTTAATTTTTTTTTTATCTGTTGTGGGGTTTCGATCAATGCAATAATGTCATATTGCTTTAAGTTTTAAATTGAATAAATAATGCTTGAAATTGGCTGATACAATAGTGATAAATATATTCTAAAGATATAGGAAGCACATATATATTATTATTAAATACAAAATGTTTTTGAAAGAATATTTTTATATTACTGAAGTCAAATGACTTATATATTACTCATTAAGAATATTCAAACCAGTACTAAGAAATGAAATAAAAAAATAAATTATAGAGAAAAAAAAACCTTTATATGAATACTAAGCTTTAATTATTATAAATTAAGAACTTAATAGCAATTAAAATTGTATTAATTAATAATAATTTTTTAGGCAAATAATATCATCAACAATTTAATGTTGAATCTCTTTTCTTATACATACACTGATGAAAAAAATGAATTAGTTTAGAGGAATGAAATTTAAGCAAAGCATTGTTTAGGTAAAATATTTATTTGATCAAAGTTTCATTGTCACAGGTTAAAATTCTCACGGAAACAGCAATTTCAAATGTGAAATGGTGGAATACATTAATAACCGTCTTTAAATGCAAATATGCAAATGCACATGCATTTTGTCTTAGAAGTTCCGCACGTTATTTTGTGGGAGGGAGTTCTATGTATGTTATATTTGATCATCCAAATAAGCTATAGTACATGCTGGTGTACTGGGGCTGAAAAAAGATGGATTGCTTTTCGCGATATTGCAGGAAGCCCTGGCATGGATGTAACCACTGTGTGTGAGTGTTGACAGCAATGGTCACGGAAAGGTACTTTCTTAAGAAGACCGGAGTCTAACGGTGTACGTATCACTACTGAGAGGGATGACTGCAGTATTCGCCACATGGCTGTAGAGCATTATATTGCATGTGCAGCAGAAATTCTAGCTACAGAACTGCATGTGTACCAGAAATTCTGTTGGAACCAGAGTAACTCAGCCAACGATAAAAAAATCAATTACTTGAGAGACAGCTCCGAGGTAGACGCCTTGTAGGGTTCACACCTTTAACTTCAAATCACCATCATCTGCGACGTTAGTTGCGTTAAACTAGAGTTCATTAAAGGGCGCAGTTCAGAGACCATGTTGTGTTCTCACATGAGAGCTGTTTCTGTCTTAATGCCAGTGAGGGCTTATGTTGGTTTGAAGGGGGTGAGGTGAGAGCTTTGATCCAGCACATTGTACCAACACCAGGAGTTGTCTAGAGAGCGATTTCCTATGGTAACAGGAGCATTCTAGTCATAATCTCACTTTGATAGCAAATTTGTACGACAGACAGGTGATGCTGGTTGTGTAAAATTTTTATCATTATTCCAAGGAACGTTTTCTAACAGGATAACCTTTGCCCCATACCATTGCTAACGTGCTCTGCTGATTGCCGACATGTTGCCTTCACTAGATCTGCCTGACATGCTGCCTTGCTGATCGTCGACATGCTGCCTTGACTGACTTCGAGCATATATGGGATTTCATTTTAAGGCAAATCCAGCCTCATTGACAACCAGCACGGAAAATTTCTTATTTGAACGATCAAGTGCCACAAACATAGAACTCCATTCCACAAAATGATATTCTATACATGTATGAGCGTTTGTATGATTACATTGAAATTCTACCACCTTTTTACATTTGAAGGTCTCTTCTCGTGTTTACATTAACCTGTGACCGGGAAACTTCAATCAAATAAATTTGCTACCTAAACAAACGCTGGGCCTAAATTTCATTCCTCTAAACTATTTTCTTCTTGTATTTTGGATTTCATTGCCCTCTGTATATTTACTAAACAAAAGATTTGTGTGTATGTCTGTAATTCCTAAAACTTAAATAATTAAGTTTCTTATTTTTCTGTCAATTTAGTATTGTTTTGTTTGGTGCATGGCAAAGATCACAAAAGATATTAATTGTATACTTCTTAATTATTTTTTAACTCTAAGAACCTTTTTTTATTTTATTCTTAAGGATAATTGTTAATATCTGTTTGTTTTAAATGTTCCATTTATCAATAGGAAATGGCATTATAAATCTTTAAAAGTTCTTTTTCCCAATATTTTTTATACTTTTATGTTCATAAAACCTTTGATAGACTTAAACTTTATGGTTGGTGCCATTTTGACAGTTTTCTCTCGGTTGTGTTATCTCTTGTCTGTTGTCTTTATTTTTATTCCTTATCAAATTTTTTGTCCTTGCGATTGAGATTATTTCGAAATTTATGATTTTCATATTTGCCTATTGAATTCTATAAATAAATTTGTTAGGAGGGCATAATTATCATTATGTTTATCAATTTATTTTTTTAGTTTAATAAGAATTAGAACTTAAAAATTAAAAAAAAATTTTTTCACATTGATGGTAACTGAAAATGCTTTTTTTTCTATAGGCGTGCAATTCCGTGTAATCTATTAGTTTATCATTATTTAATTTAGGGATTAGATTTCCTATTTTCTCGAAAGTTCCTTCTCCTAATACCTCTTAGATATGTTATTTAATGTATATCTAACTTGAACATGCCGAGTCTATTAAGAGTCATAAACATGTGTTTCATATTTATGCGATTCCATATATAATTGAATAAAAGGAATGGTTAAAGCAATAAGCAGAAAACAAATTAGAAGGGAAATTTCATTGGAATGACATTTTGTCTTCATCTTCTGTCTTCAGTAAATGACAATTTTGTTTCTTTGTCGATCTGTTTCTTAGTAATAATATTAAGAATAATTTTAGAAAAAAATCCTTTCTTTCTTTAGTTTTATTAATTTTAACAATTTATAAATTTCGCCAAGACTTATCCATCCAATAGCATTTAAAATATTTTATTAACAAAATATAACTTAAAGAGTAATTTCATTTCGCAAAAAACAAAAACAATTGATTTAATTCTGGAAAACGATTAAATTCGGTAAATTACAGATATAAATTAATGTGAATAATTATGGTTTCATTAATGCTACTCCAGATTAATTTGCGAAAATAATGAGAAAAAGAAACATTTAGAAATGATTTGATTGCTTTGCAAATTCATCTAAATATTCATTAATATTTCATACCATAAAGTATGTTACACTTACTGACATAAAAAAATATAATTTGATCAAACAATGTTAATTAAATAGATATATCCTATTTATATACTTATTTCCGTTAAGCACAAATAAGTTAAATAATTACAGCTAAATTAGTTTCTAACGATTTGAGTAAATGAAATTGAATAACAATTTTTCTCTCTAAATGCATTTTTTTTACATTTTATTATCGATTTCTAAAAGAAAGTTGCGTCACATTCCATACTGTTATTCGAGCTTTTAATTTAGAGAACTCACCATTTCTAGAAATAACTTCCTAAATAAAGAGTTTCCGATCTAGTTCCTACTTCAGTGGGAACAACCAAAATATTTTGAAATTGGATATTCGGAACTTTATTTGTCATGACCTTTCAAAAAACTAGCAAGGAGATCTCAGCAAATAGTAAGAAATATTGACAAATATTGTCCACAAGAAAGATCACAGAGAGTTCGATTTCAATATTCAGTGCAATTCAACAATGATTTTTTTCATTTCATTTATTTCCACACTTGTCAGAGATTGAAAAATTATTTGTAGTATGAGAGTTCACAATAGAAAAAAACTTATTCAGAAAAATCACTTCTCTTCGAAACTGGGAAAGACTCCAGCATTCATTGTAGATGTTCTTCATATGTTTTTTCTACAAGCAGAAAATTATAAAAGTTAAAACAGAAACAGATATAAGAAAACGAAATTTCAATCGCAAGAAAAGAAAAAAGCAAAATTGCCTGCTTAGAATGATAAACATAACTGCGAAGTAAGTGAATAAAAACCAGAAGCTTTTTCTGCCAGTGAATAAGGAGTTCGTGAATACATTAAAACAGAACTTATTAACTTTTAAGAAATATCCAAGAGGCTTAAAGATCAAGTAACTGATAAGATTCAACAAAACATCCTCAGACTTTTATAGTGGGCAATTGAAATCCTGCAAATTCCTCATTATACAGCATAGTAATTAATCTGAATCAACTTATTCTCATCTGAATGACATTAAATGGATTATTGTAAAAACACTTATATGAAAAATTAATTTTTATTTTTAACATAAGCTTTATATCAGAATATTTGAATATAAAGAAATAACTCTACCATGAACAAAAAATTATAAATACTATCTTGCAGTTCACCATAAGACTATGAAAACCATACATTTAAAAACAATATTAACCACAAGTGCAAAACAACAACGAAAAAAAAAAAACAGTTAAAAATAAATAACAGACACTACAGATAATGCTGTCTGGTGCGACATATAAAAATGATGTTAAAAGTAAAGAATCGCTCAAAATTTTTTATTTATATAAAAAGTTGAATAATAGTCTGAATAAGAAAATATAAAAAGGTGCAACTTAATTACACTTTCGAATTCTTTTATAAATGAAAAGATGGTTGATATCACTGAGTGGTGTGAACATTAAGAAATAAATACATAAGGTTTTTATTTAATTAAAATAAGTTATGAAAAATAAATAAATAGCATTATTTATTTTATACGTTTAATTCAATATTATAGGATTAATTTTTTCATGTATTTCGTTAAGAACAGGATAAAAAATTATTAATTCAGACAAAAAATTGAACTTCCGCGTGATATAGTTTTTAAGTCTTACGAACTACAAATACAGACAGAAATATCAATTGATAAAGTGAAAGAGTATTTTTTTTATCAATTTGTAGTTGTTTATGAAGGTTTAATACAACTAATATTTTTAGGAAATCAAATAATGAAAATGACCTTTTTTTTGTTGGAATTTCTTTTTCACAATGAAAAGAGTTTATAAACGTCTTTTATCCAGAGTATTGGGTTTAGAAGTAATTTCCTTTGCTGGTTTAATATTACTGAAATAAAAACTATTTATGTTCAATAGTATTTTAATTAAACTAAATAAAAATACAATTCATAATTTATCAACAGCGTAAAATTTGAAATTTATATTTCAAAAGTACAAAAGAGTAACTACAATCATAGTATAGTACTAAACATACATGATAAGAACAATGAGTAGAATAATGTATATATATATATATAATAAAATTCGAGAAATAAAGAAAAAGTCAGTTATAGAAGATCTGAAAGCCTATTGCCTAAGAAATTCCAGCAAAAGTAATTTTATGATTGTATCAATGGAATTAGAAATGTTACTTACAAGACCATATTGGTTCAAGATTCAATTGAATTTTCTTTACACTTGTAAAGCTATTTGGAATGAACCCATACCTACATTCATTCTTATAGGAACGCGCAGGTGACCATACGTTTACTGATGAGAGAAACTTATTGAAATCGATTTAAGTTCACGTATTGAACTTACACAAATACTCTCTCTAGATTTCAATTTACTGACTAGAACAAAAAAATTTCATTATTACATTCTGGCATAAAGTGAGACCATTTATAATATAACGGAAGAGTTTCTTTTCGAATGGTTTCAATTTTTCACACTGCTGCTAAGTTATAAATGCTTGCTTTTCTTGGTGGTGCCTGGGAAATGTACTTCATAATATTATAAAAATAAAATGTTTTTTAATTGTAAATGCAATATAATAAAATGTGAAATATGTTGGAAATACAGAATGTTTATATTTTTGTAAAATAACATAAAAAAATATTCAAACATTTCAAAACTTGTATTTTTAATTGGTATGAAAAGGTGAGGATATGACATAAGTTATTTTAAATTTCTTTCTGTGCATAATTTGTTTTAATAATTCCCTATTTGAGATCCTCAAGATAAATGTTTTCTGCTGAAACATTAAGAATTCACTTCATAATTTTATATACATTTAATTAAAAAAGTTTTAGTGGCAATAATAACGATATTTTTATGTACTATCGATGATAAAACGCATTAACAATCTAACTAGCACATTGTTAACGAATAATTCTCAACAGTGAAAAATATATAGGGGTTAAATGAAGCCTTTCCTCTGTAAATAATTGTTATTCTTATTTCATTAAAATGCATGCACAAGAAAACTAAAAAAATAATCGAAAATTAATATGTTTATAAATTCAAAATCTTTACATTAAGGAAATTCTGAAATGCTTTTACAAACTTTTTAAAATTTGTACATTTTTTTTTTTTACATTTCTGCTTAAAAAAATTTCAAAGTTTCATAATAAACTTCATATATCAGTAAACGAATTCATGTAAGAGTATTTAATGAGCAAGGAAAATGAGATGTAAAAAGCTTTATCTCAGTATATATATATATATATGCATATTAATCTCATTGATTCTATATGAAAAATTAATTTTTAATCTTCTTAATTTAATCTGCTTAATTATTTTGCATAGTTTATTTGAATTTCAGCTAAGGCCAGTTGAGCAGAATAAGGAAGATTTATAATACCTTCTCAACTAAAAGCATATTAATTATATTTTTTCCGAGTGATATATTTTCTGAAAAATCGTTAATGCTTTTAAATATTTTTACTTGTGGTAAAATAATTTATCCTAAACCTTAACTTAAAAGGTGTTTTTTTTCCTTTGTTTTAAAAAAGTTTAGCATATGGCCTTCAAGGATTTCATTTTTAAATAAATAATAATGTCACTCCTATAACTAACCATGACGAGTTCATCGTATCTTCAATACACAGTCTTTATTATTATTATTAAATTACAACTATACATAGGTTGCGGTCGCCTTTCATATGAAATGATACTTCTGAAGTGATACTATTTTAATATACATATGCATGATGACTGTATTTGTTGTGACTTAAACACATATAATAAGTAAGATGCTATTTTAGTATTTAAATTTTTGCCAAAAATTTTTTTTAATAAAATATTCGCAGTAAAAAACAATTCTCTGTAAAAAAAAAAAAAAATGAAATAATTGTTTTGCAGGATTAAATTTACAAAGTTTATTAGATCGATTAATTAAATAAATAATAGTTTGGCGTAACTTTTCATGACTTTTTAAAACCTTAAATCATTGGTTTCAAATTTGTGAATTCAATGAATTCTTTGAAAATTAAAATTGAAAATTAGTAAGAATTTTTAAAATTTGTTTTAAAAATTAAGAAAAAAATTTTAATCAAATATTTAGTTGATGTTTTTTGTTAATTTAAAAGAGTTTGTTTTGTGTTATATTTATGCTATCAGGAAAATGGGATTAAAAGTAAAGAAACATTTAAAAACTTATAAAAAAATCAACAAAAATTTAACCGGACAAAGTAGAAATGAATTGACAAAAGTGTCAAAAGAGCAAACAAGTTATTTATCTTAATCTAACTTCTTTTAATATTTAAACAACTGAAAACTGCCATCACAAAATATTACTTCAGTTAAGTTAAGTTTATTACTTAACTAGCGTCAAAAATATCACCTTAAATCCTTGTGGTGTTACATTCTACTAAATTGTTTGGGGCATTAACAAGTTCCATTAAAGATTAACGTGGGGCGTACATTAATCTTTTAATGCTGATTCCTCTCTCGAGGGTCTTTAATCTAGATGTAATTGGCAACTTTTCTACCAATTCTGAAAGCTTTGTACTGAAATGTTTATTCACGTTTGTAGTTTATCTCTCTAGAGTATCAAACTTATATTGACAGCACAGCCTTCATGTACCAGATTTTCAATTTCGGAAAATTTCTTGCTCTCTCACTTGATCACTCAAGTTCAAATACTTCATGGTCTGTCTGTGTTTAATATTAAATCGTAAATGGATTGTTTTGGGATTTTGAAAATGAATAGTTTCAAATAACAATGTCAAAGAAATAACGATGCCACGATTGCAAAGAAAATTCAAATGGATCTTTTACATTTAGGGTAGAATTAAATTTTGAAATTTAAATTGTTATTTATTTTAAAATATTCGTACCAAAATGTATAAAAATGATGTTTAAAATGTTTTAATTAATAACAAGATATTTAGGTTATGCCAGTATCACTTTCAAATAAAAGAATCATTTTCAGTTCTAGGAATTTTAATTTAAACGTACTTCTATCTCCTTCATTCTATCTTCCATTAGAGTTCACTGAACGATTTTTAAAACAAAAAAAAACAAAAACATTTTATCATTTTATTAAACATTTTTATACCCAACATTTAAAGTTATAAAAAAAATTTGAAAATTGAAACTTTCTTCTCAGAACTATTTCTGCCCTTTCTCTCGTTGTTTTCTATCAAAATTTTTCAAGGAACTTCTACAGTCTCATTAAGTACTTGAAAAATATATATCCCAGCCATCTTTTAGACTTGCTTCTAATTATAAATTCAAAAGTACGGACTGCATTTTTTTAATTAAAGAATGAAAGGCTCATTAAAAAGGATTTAAATATAAATGCATTCTTACATTTATATACATTTATTTAATGACATTTCTTTTAAATATAAATCTATATTTAAAGAAAATGTCATGAAAGAGAATTTAAGGTTCAATGTATAGCTCATTATTTAAGTTAAATTGAATAAAATTTGTATTTGATGAAAATACCATCAGCATTACTTAGTGTTAAAACACTTGTCTAACTCATTTTTCTTCTTCAATTCATCATTTTATAATTCAACAGTCAAATGTTTTCACCTGTACTTTTTCAACAAAAAATATAGAAAACAATTTTTGGGTTTTTATAATATACACTGACGGAAAAAAAAAATCCCAATACCAAGAAAGACTTGCGTTAGATAAACGAAATTTGGTAGACGTGTTTATACATCTGAAAGATGACATCGATTCAATTTTCGCATAAGTGTAGCTCTAGTAGCGCCACTCGGAACATGCAAATCAGGTTTGCCTTAAATGCGGGCTGTAAAGTCCGCGAGGGTTATTGAGCTTTGAAATTTGACGTATTGAGTTGATGTTAGCCAATAATGCCTTTAAGAAGACAAAGAAGTCATTATTAACAGCTCACCGATTTTGAACGAGGGCGTATAATAGGGCTATGAGAAGGTGGATTTTCTTTCCGCGATAATGCAGAAAAACTTGAGATTGTTGGGAGCAGTGGTCAAGCGATGGTACTGTCTCAAGAAGACCGGGTTCCAGGAGTGGAGAACTGTTGTATTTTCGGATGGAAGCAGGTTCTGCCTTGGTGCTAGTGATGGCCGTGTGTTGGTCAGAAGGAGGCCAGGGGAACGCCTGCAACGAGACACACTGGACCTACAACTGGAGTTATGGTCTGGGGAGCAAATTCCTATGACAGCAGGAGCACTCTCGTGGTTATTCCAAACACACTGACTGAAAATTTGTACGTCACTCTTTTAATTCAACATATAGTGCTGCCATTCACGAACAGCATCCAAGGGGGAGTTTTCAAACAGGATAATACTCCTCCTCATACCGCTGTTGTAACACAACGTGCTCTACAGATTGTCAACATGTTACCTTGGCCTACGAGATCACCAGATGTGTCTCCAATTGAGAACGTATTGGATATCATTAGACGACAACTCCAGCATCCTCCACAGCCAGCACTGATAGACCCAGTATTGACAAAACGAGTACAACAAGCAGGAAACTTCATACCACAAAATGACATTCGGCACCTGTATGGCACAATGCATGCCCGGTTGCATGCTTGCATTCAAAATTCTGGAGGTTACACCGGCTATTAATGTAACAGCATTTTACATTTGAAATGTATTTTCTTGATCTTAAATTAACCTGTGATCTTTACAATTTAATCAATTAAACGTGTTAATTAGACAAATGCATTGCTCGAATTTCATTACTCTACAATAATTTTTCTTGGTGTTGGGATTTTTTTCTGTCAGTGTATTTAAAGGTTTTCTTTTTAAATTAACATATTCTATTTTTAGTTGCATGCCTTAATTTCAATTCCAATTTTGTCAGATTTTTTAATGCCAATTTTTGTTCAAATTATATTCGCTCTAAGTTGAGGTAGAAAAATGTGGATGCAAAATAGTAAGACCTAAATGGTGCACTCTGAGCGATGCTGAATATACTATATCTCTGCAACTAATTACAAACAACTCAGGTTTTAATACTTGTGAAGTCAATACTTTGCTATCAAATACCATCTTATTAATTTCTTTAAAATTAAAAGTTTCAATTTACTGAGTAAGAAAATATATATGAATGAACCGAACTAATATAAATAACATAGCAATAAATTAGTCCTGATTAGCCATAAATTCTGAATAATTTCATTTATACAAGTAGTATTTTTGTCGTGTAAATATATATATATATATATATATTTTGAGTACATAATATTTTAAGTGTGTGTAGGTTTGGTTATATACACCACACGTTTAATATCTCACATATATCAGTTTCAAAATGCTTCGTCACTCTTCTCAATAACTTCTATGATAGGCTTAATTAACTTATAATAATTAAGAGCGCGAAAATGATGTGGTTCATTTTCATTATAAGAGTGTAATGAGAGATTTTAAGAGAGATCATTAAATTAACTAATTTTTAATATTCTTGCATTTTGTAGGCACAATGCACTTATTAAGTTAGATGGATTGGCATGATAATCGCATGGATAATTGCATACTCGTTGCACTTTCGAATAATTAATATTCTCTGAAATAAATACACCAAAATTTCTGGAATATATCGTTATTTTAGGTAAAAAAGGAAAGGCATGTGAGTAGAATAGATCGTAACATATTGTTCTATAGCCGGCTTTAGAACAATAGCTTTATATTTTTTAAAGCCGGTTTAGTACAAATTCTTATAACAAAATAAAGTTTCGCACTGTTTAATTTATTCATTTTTGCATTTAAAATTGAAATATGCTTCCTAAAGTAGAAAATTAAGTGTATTCTCCAATTTTGACTAATAATAAAAGTGTCAATATAAACGTTTAGAAATATTAATTGAATTTGGGATTTTCCTTTTATCTAGAAACAATTACAATTTAACTATAAAGAAAAGCAAGATTTGGCTGCACCTACAATTGTTGAGGCCGATTAGGTTATCAATTTATAATTTAATTTCTTTACTACACATTAAACTTATTCAAAAGAACTAATTTTAGACCTTAAAATTATTTCATGTACATAACTTATTTAATTAATATTATTTAATGTATGTAAATATCCAGCATAACTAAATGAGTAAATTTGACTGGTTGCTGTTTTTTTTACTACATAGTTTTCAAATCTTCCAGTATAAAAAAAAATACTAACGTTTTGATATAAATAGTGGGCATAAGAGGCCATGTACGGTTCACATATGAGAAGGACTTTTTCGAGAGGACTTTTAAACGAATCTTGCGTTTTCTCTTGCGTATTAGCAGCGTGCTTTACCACTGGACAATCAATTGAGCAAAATTAGCTCTGAATGATTCAATTTGAAAATTCTGGAAAAGAAATTTCAAAACAAACTTTAATCACCCTTTAATTGATTAAAAAACTTTAATTTAAAATTTACAGCTCTAAAAATTTTTTCTCATGAAGGTCTTTTTTGATTGGAACGATAAATAAAATATTGCTTTAAATGTATTAAATAATTAAACTCCTCTGATTTTGAAGACAGATATATTTTGAAGAATAAATTAAATGGTGATTACAGCTAAATTTTTAATGTTGAAATGTTTTTTTTTTGGTATTATGATTAAGACTTAATAGTTTTTTTAATTAGTTAGGGTGTGTTGAAGCAATTTGTTATGATTAACATCCATCGTATTTCATTATTAAGCCCAATATAAGTTATGCGACGTTTGACTTTGTATTATGTTTATCATGAGATGTGGCATGGGTTTCAACATTAGAAAGATAATTTTAAAAAAAACCCCATAATAGTTAATAAAGAGCAACATTCTATGAAAAAAACAGATTTTCTAAATGTATTTAATAGAATAAATAATTATGAAAATATAATACTCTTTGGAATTATAATTTTTGATTAAAAATATTCAGTAATAATAATATGAAAACTGGAGAAGTAGCGTAGCATTATAGGTGGAGCTGCAGAATTGGTTTTACAAGAATTGGATGTCTTTCTAAAATTTCAGAAAATAAAACAAAATCTCATTCCATCAATAAAAAGAATAGTTCATTTAAAGAAGACTGAAGAACTGATTTCTTGATAATGTCCTGTTTTTTATTATTATTTTACTTCGGTATGTTTCATAACAGTTTTCTTAGTTAGATAAAAATATTCCTAATTTGTATAAACTTCATTAATAATAAAAATTTATAACTTAATACTACATTGTTCAAAACAATTAGGGGACATTATGATTAAACTGGAGATGAGGAAATGTTTTGGGGACTGATATAGGAAATATAGGTGATATAAAATATGAGAAAAGAAGGAGCAACGAACAAGGCTTAATTAATTTTTGTTGATTATATTTGTCGGTAAACAAAAAACAACAATTCGTGCATATTAAAGAAATAAAATATGTGATTTCTCGAATACAAATGAGTTTCAATAAGGGGTATGGTTTCCCCTGACCGAAAGGAATGTCACACACCTACGAAGCATAGAATCAATGAGATTATCAATGAGGGACTGGGGTATTCTCTTTTACTCCTGTAGAAGAGAGCTTTTCAACTGTTGAATTGTTTCTGGAGGGGAAGGGGAAGATAAGTGACTAGCAACACTTCTACCTAGAATGTCCCAAGCATGTTTTATTGGATTTATGTCTGGAGAATATGCAGACCAATCTATTCGAAGGATTCTTTCTTAGAAAAGGAAATTGTCCACTAACTGAGCACGATGCGGCCTAAGGTTATTATTCATGATAATGAATTTATCCCCGATTGCTGCAGCGTAAAGGACCAAAATATATCTGAGGATCTCACTCCTATATTGCTGAACCGTTAGTACTCCATTTCTGATAATGTGCAAGTCGGTGTCTATTGATAGAAATACCGCCCCAGATGATCACTCAGCCAAAACCGACAATTTCATGCACAAATGCAGGAGTATTTGGTGTTCCAAGTTCTTTTCAGATGAGAATCCGTCTATTGTCAGGAAGTATACAAAAGCTAGACAAATCTGTGATGAGCATGTTGCTCCAATCATCTCGTTTCACTCTGAGATGTTCCTGTGCTCAACTCCTGCGGGCAGCACTGTCGTCCTGTGTCAACGAAACACAAACCTTTGGTCACTGAGCATACATGACTAAGCCGGTTTCGAACAGTGTGAATCGAAACCCCTGGTACCAGTAGCCCTTTGAAAGTGCTGTTGCAAGAAAGAGCTGTCTTCTGGCTGTTAGTGTTAAATACCGATCCTCATTTTGTATTGTTACACGCGTACAACCTTATCCCGATCTTTGACGAACATTTCCTCTTTCCAGAAACCGTTTTCATAGTCTGAAAATGACATTTTGAAAAACTCTTAATTGCTTTCGACCCGCTTCTAAACGATCTATGGTCCTCCAGGTTACTGATTCAGCTAAGTCATCTTGCTGAGGCATCTTAGTCACGCAAGGCATTCAACGCGTGACAATAGTTTTTAATCGCCTCCTACAGAAGGAATGCTGCAGGTCGCTTTTCCCTCCTTATATAAAATGTATAGTTTTCGATGTCAAAGACAAAATTTGCATATTCACAACTTTGTAAACATTACAATTTTCATTTTTAACATCCTCTATTTCCCTTTCGTTAAAACATTTTGTCGATTATATGGTTATTTCACACACGAACTCACCCTTATTGTTTTGAGCAATGTAATTTTCAAAGGCTAAAATTCAAGATAACGATGATAAATTCGGGCTGAAAGTTCTTGTGGAAAATATATTAAAAGCAAAATCAAGCTTTACAAAAAGTAAATAAATATATGCAAAAGAACTGAATTGATAAAATGAAAAATCAAACTTTAAGGGAAAATATTCTATCATAAAAATATTTGAACTTGTTTGATATGATAAATATCAATCGATCTTTCCGATAAATACTTTTTTTTTTAAATTGAACCACCAGGAAGAAAGTGTTTATTTTTATTGAAAATAAGTATTCGCCAAGCCCATATAGAGATAATGTCATGATCAAAAATTCAAATCGGTTGGACTGATTGGTTAGCAATTGCAAATAGAATATTCAAATCAATAATTGGTGAAGGCTTCCCCGGTTCTGATTGATTTTTGGGTATGTAAGGAGTGATAAAGAGTAAACTTTCAGATCTGAGACATTTTGAAATGCTCGAATTTAATGAACTACCATGTCTCACACATTTTCAACTAGCGTAAGGTCTGATGAACTCAAAGGCAAAGGAATAGTATAATCAGCAATACAGAAATATACGAGGCATATGGGGTGTGACAATATTTTGTTGGAAAATTGCCCAGGATAATGTCCATGAAGGATAACTAAAACAACCATAGGTTGTTATCAACATATCTTTGAGCTGTTAAAATCGTAAATAGAATGAATTGGGACTATCTGTCGTAAGAGGTAGAACTCTACGCCATTATACCAGAGTTAATGGCTGCGTGGCTGTGTAAAACCAAGGCTGACAACAACTGTTGACCTTTCCGTAGATGGTCTAAGACTGAAGTGGAATTAATTTTTTAAAGCTATACGATGACAGTCTGCTGGAAACTATGACGATCGTCATAGTTTCGTTCATAGTTTCATCGTCATAGTTTCTCCAGACGGTTCAGTCGAATGTTGTAGAATCAAAGGAAGATGTTATAAAGAGGAAACAAAACTTTAGCAAAGCGCCATGAAATAATGGAAGGTGCAATTGGGGATAGGAAAAAGGTTGTAGCATGCTTGATGGTGGACAAAGATCCCGTTACCCGCAGTCGGAGATGTCGTGCAATCATCCGGTATTGCCTTGCCTTGCCTTTATGCATTTTATTTTTCAAGATTCTTCCTTCCGTCTATCATTTTCTTGTACAAGTATCCACCATAGTGTAGTAATATAATATAACACGCATCAGAGTTGATAATCTGGGACAAATATATACTTCTTACGTAACTTTTACTTTGTAGTTTAACATATGCGATGATAGCTTGGCGATTTCTGGCAAAAATCTTTACTGTTGGCTATTACTACTTTATGCTGTGGCGGTGTGAAGGAAGAAAAAGTTCTACTATCATACAACGATTTTTAAAAGAAATGGTTCATTCTTTTAGCTGTAAATAAATGTAAATTCGGTTTTTCTAAATATTTGGCATTTATATTCTATTAATTATTTTGAGTAATTTTTTCCCTCCAAAGTGATTAAAAAATAAAATGTTCATTTATATGAACTTCTTGTAATGTTTTAATAGATTTCATAAGAAATGATCTGAGTTATAAGCAAAATAACATTTCTTGTATCTATTTATCTTTAGTGAGTACATAATTAAATAAATGTAGGATTTGGGAAGAAGAATTTCAGGTATTTCTGGGAATTTTCAGAATTGCTTCGTAAACAGAATCGTTTACTTTTTCTAAATTAATGCGCACAGGAAAAAGGGGCCAAGGGGCGATGCAGCGCCAACTCTTGTAAGAAAAGGACGAGAAATGTTTGCCCCAATATTTTGTTTGTTTAGAATAGGGGTCATACTCTATATTACTACCCTATGGTAGCAACCAGTGTTGTCTATCTTTTGCACAGAATAGCGTGGGGTCGTGAATTTGTACGGTCTGATTATTTAAGAGTATTACTTTTTTTTTGCAAACGTGTTTACGTTTATACAATGGGATATAATTTTATTTGGATGAATAGAAACATAGTTTACATATAGTTTATTATTTTCTATTCCAAACAAAAGTGTAAAATGTTTGACTTAATAAAATTAAACGTTTGCATAGTATGTAAATCTTTTTTGTGATTGACATCTTAAAAATTTTCCATTTATAGGAAAATCCGAAATTTTTTTTTCAGATATTGAAAATTTCTTGGAAAAAAAAATTAACTAATTAAATTAATTTTTTTATTAATTTCTACAAATCAATTAAAAAGTTATATACTACCCAGTGGTAACAAAAATCCTATTTTAAAATTTCGATTAATGAGAACTTTTATGAAATGTAGGCTTTAATTTAAAACTACTAAGGGTATTTTTGGTATATACTTAATACATACAAAATTCTTACTTGTCTTCTTAAAGTGTGTTTTGAAATAAATTGCCCCTTTTATTTATTAACTGTCTGTTTTGTTAAACTATGTCTCAATGTAGTAATAGTTTGTCAAACATTTTAATAACAATGCTTACGGCATGAAACATTCTGATGTTGATAGAAACAAAACCTCACTTTTAGTTTTACTCACTTTTTACTTTTTTAAAGTTTTTTTTAGAGCGTAAACTTCACGTTCCCAGCAGGTTAAAAAATAGAATAAAAGTACATAGGTAGGTCATTTTGGGAAAAAAGACAAATATTGTACGCTTAGAAATTTGTTCGTAGTTGAAGGAGTATCATCGAGTCCTTCGCAAACAGCCGTAAAATAGTTTTAGAAGTGATAGATCCGTGCTGACTGTTCGCCAACGGCTGATTATGACAGGTAGTGAATAGGTTACTAGAAATTTTTTTTATAGATATATCGGTGAAAGAAACATATTAAACTTATTGAAGAAAATATTCTACTTATTTTGTTATAAGCATTATTTAGAGTTAAGATTACTGATAAAATTTTATTTTTTTGCAGCTAAGAAAGAACTAGGATTATTTTAGTTTTTGTTTTTCCATTCTACTGTATAATCGTCAATTAAAGAATTAAATTTACATGCTAAACAAAGTTAATTTTGTGCAACTTGTTTTTTTCCCCCATTTAACAGCCATTATTACTTCAAGCTGTATCATATATTATTAAAAGAATAACAACAAATCTAATTTTTTTAAATCATTTCAAAGTGTTTTCAAGAATCGAACATCGTAAAAATATTATGGAGATAGGAAGATCTTATATTCTTCTTCAATGACGCAACAGCCCCAAGGCCGTCTGGCAGATTCCGAAAGAATTTCCGAAATTTCTTTTTAATGGGTAGGGATTTCAGCCCTACGCCCAACACTCATAATAGGTCGCGACCTATGGTTTAAAGTGGACTCCGAGCCACTCCAAGCATTCCTGTCACCATCGGGACTCGACCCGGAAACCTGTGGCACCGAGCGGCAGAGCTCTAGTCACTCGGCCATCAGGCCCAAGTGTCCTGTATTACTAGGAACTATTTATTGCTAAATTAATGGTATGATTTTTTTTAATTATTAGCACAATATGAATATATCTGTGAGTGGCCCATGTTGTAGTTACTGCTTTTAATAACGACGAGACTTGATCGCGATTGTTATAACACAAATGAGAATCTCCCACCAACCGTCTGGCTGCCTGAGATTTCTTTGGTTTTGCCGTCTGGTGATAGCGCTTCCTTATCTACTTAGAAATAAAGAAGAATTTCTCTTGAGAGTCGCCTCGGAATACAATAACCCCACTTTGTCTCGTATGGTGACTGTTAGTGGCATACAAAAAGGAACACAAGGCCCCGACGTATATAAGAAATAGGAGTGCACAGATCGGATGTATCATTTTAAATGTTTAAGACCAAATTAAACATTTTGTAAAGTACTATATCACGTTAATCAATGATAAGTAACATTGATTATAAATCATTATACTAGGATTTTACATAGAGTTCAATGAACAAAAAAAACCGCCAAAAAATAAATAAATGGGAAATTTTACTCAAACAATTTTTCATGCATGGTGTTGAATATGTAATGAAGGAGCGTGGTTGTTTCGAGTGTAAAAAAATAATTTAGTTATACCAAAGATTAGGCCATGCACTTATTTTCCTCCATAGCCCAAATGCATGTAAACTCCATAAAATACTTAATGAATATGAAAAAAAGGCGTTTTTCGATTGGAATTTAGTTAATAAATGTTTCAATGGCCCCCAAATCCTTTTTAGATAAAAGCATGTCTTTCATTTACATCTGTAAATGCTGATGGGAATTTACCATCATGATATAAAGAAAAAAAACTTTTTATTTCATTCCTAATTACTATTCTAGAATTAAATGAAAGATGCCCATGTAGTATGTAATGTAAAGAGGAAAATGATTAATTGTTTAATTTCTTGGTACAATTGCATTAATTACTCGTTTGTAAACCTCGTGATTAAACCAAGACTGTTAACTTTCCTTTCAAAGGATGTAAATAGCACTTTTAATTACAATTTAAAGAGTTCGGAGTTTCTATCCCAGAGTGAAAGAAACTGAACAATTTCTTCGATTGTTTTTTTTCTTCGATCAAATTAATCGTTTCTTATCTTCGATCAAATTAATCGTTTCGTATCTTAGATATAAGACAGTAAGTGTCAATTAATTTGATTTGATTATTGTAATTCATGTAAATAGTGTTAAGATATTAATTAAATTATTTGTGAAAGTGTTCATTAGATTCTGCATAAGTATATTAATAATACAATTAAATCGCTTACATTGTGAAAAAATGATGAAGATTATTTTTGTTTTTTAGATTATTTTATTCGTAAAATTAATAGCATAAAATCTGTTTGAAACAAAATCCCATAAATAAACAATATAAAAAAATATGCACTTTCTTGATTTGTTGATGTTGATCATAAAAGAAATGCATTATAAGGACTACAAGCGCAACATATTGATTTAAAAAATCGTTTCAAATGATTTTAATATTAGCAAGTGACTCACTGCTTAAAAACCAATTAACATTCTTAATATTGGGATTTATATTTTCTAAACGACATATTTTTGAAAAACATGATTTCAAAACATTTTTAGATGGAAGAGAATGTACTTTAAATTTTAAAATTCTAATTAAAGTTCAAAACAAATCAGGCTGTGGACATTATGTCAAAAATGGTGAAGTGAATTACATAACACTGGGAGAATAGTTTGTATTGAAGTACAAATATCCATCAACTTCTCTTTGATGGAATAAAAATAAAAGAACGTTTGTTTTTTATATAAATAATAAGCTAAATAAAGTATTCGCACCTTCATTAAGGAATGTAAAAAATTAGGGGCTGTTTAAAATTCATAATTTTTTTATTTACTTAACAGACAGTGATTTTATACATGTATATGTTTTTTACATAGTCCCCAATCATGAATCAGTGGTTGTGTACACGAGTTAACGTGTGAATGGGTGAGAATGTGTCTCGGATAGTTGAGTGCTACATTCACTGCTTTAAAAACGAGTCGACTAGTGGAGATTGTGAATCAGCATTGGAAATCCTTGAAGGCATGATTTCGCTTCCTCTTATGGATGTAGTATAGCAAGCAAGAGGTAATCATAATAATCATAATAATCATTTAGGTGCATTTCAATATCGGATTAACTTGTTTAAATATTGTAGCTGATATAAGATTCTTATTTTACTTTTACTGGCGTAATGTAGTATAGATGGTGTAATGTGTAGAAGGCCTGACCTGCTCTTGTGTAACGCGTAATCTGGAATGTGTGTAATGAACTCCGAAAAGGTGTTTTAACATTTTAAAAAAGATTTTCACATATTTTAATAATATACAATAATTTACTATGATAAAAAAATACCAGATCATATTCTTTATAGCAATAAGTTATAATAGTTAATGTACGATTCGATGTAGTAATTGATTAATTTAAAATTTTAAAGATTTTTAACTAAAAATTTAACACTAAGCACATCATAATATATAAGTATAACAAAGAAACGACTTTTTTCTGCAATATCGTTGCTCAAGTTTAGAATAAACTGCTTATAACTGAAAATATATGTATAAGTTGATAATAATTATTCTAGATAACAATCACATGTAAGTTATTGAGATATCAGGTTTTTACAAGCAAATTTGGTTATAAAACTAAATGAAGAAATGCAAAATTCTTAAGTAGTGACAATGTAAAAAGAGTTTATTAAAGTTCTATCAAAATATACCGATTTTAAAATCGGGTAAAACAAAGAATTAAATTCTTAAAAGTGGTGTAATACTTCAGTTTCTTTTGCTGTTAAAAAATATCATTTAAGTGCATTTCAATATCGGATTAACTTGTCTAAATATTGTAGCTTATATAATATTCTTATTTTGGGAACTTGCCTTTAGATTAACTAAGTGTGAATGAAAATTAATACAAAGAAGTTCTAAAGTAGATTCATAGGGCTAAAGGAATAATTTCAACTTTAATATAGAGAAAGAAACCGTTCGCTAGAAAAGACGTGTAATAAAGATATTTAAACTATCACAGTTTTCTACTCTTTCTTATTCATCAAATTTATTTGTAAAGTAAGAATTTTAAAGCCTTTGCCTATCTATGTCTACAAAAGAGAGTTTTTACACGTTTAAAGATAACCTTAACTCCCTACAGTTGTATTGCATTGTTCCCTTTCTATTTATTTAGAATGGGATTCTGATAAAGAATAAAAAAGCTCTACTGAATGTATAAGACATTTTATGGTTGAAATAGAGCATGCGTTTTATTCCGCTAAATCGCTCCCAGATCTTGACGAATTGCAGAAATAACTCCGAATTCAAAAGTCAAATTGCTTTTTCTTTAACTCTGCTACGTTATATTTGCAAATAGACATTCAACGAAATAGGACAATTTTAATCCCAGTACGAATTAAAGGCTTTGAAGAACAATAATAATGGAAAGAGAAGTTCTTATATATATATTTTTTTTTATTTCTTCAAGACTTAATATCATATAGAAGTTAAAGGTAAGTGAAATTTTTCATGTCTCAAATAATCCTAATTCTTCTTTTTTCTGAAAATTGATAAAAAAGTGGCTATTTTATATTATCAAATGGGAGATTTAGATTTGTACCGATTTAATTTGTGTATTGAAGGTCTATCTGAAATATTAGTAATTTGGTGATTTTGCATTTGTTTTCCATAATTTGTCTTTTAAACCTTTTCCATGGTTTATCTTCTTTTTCTTCTATATTATATATATTTTAAATATAGTGCCAACTATAATATTAATGTTCTAATTCATTTTGTATGTGCTGTATATATATATTCACAGTAAGTGCAGTTAATAATTATTTTTTGCATTCATACAGATAATAATAAACTAGTTTAAAATAATTTGATAGAAAATATACAAAACTTTTTTATGTTATTTCTAATTTGCATAATATTTATAACTAAAATGTTGTGCACATTTGATAGTATAACAGAAGCATTTATTTTTTACAAAAAAGAAACAGTGTATTTATTTTTCAAACTGCATAGATTTCTTTCAGAATTTGTTTAAACAGTACAATCAGTCAGAATAACTACTTAGACTTCCATGAATATTATAATCCGTTTTAATAACAAAATGCTCATTTTAACCTATTAACAGCAAATAATATATGAACTGTTTTATTTGAAAGTGGCTGTTGTTGAATTGTTCAAACAATTTGATATTAAAGTTTACTATCTTCGTTCCAATCAATTAAAATGTGTTGGTAAAAATTAAAGTATTTATGAGGATATTGCATACCATTGACAGACAATTATAAATATACAGATAAGTCTAAGTGCAACTATCATTCAAAGTTCAACAAATAACAAGTTCAGTATAACTACTGAACTGTAAGAATTTATTGTTTGTATATTCATTTATATATATATATATATATATATATATATATATATATATATCTTTAAACTTACTTTAAATGAATAAAAACACAAATTGTAAAAGGGTATTAGGATATTAAAGATAAATATTTGCCTTTCATAAATAGTAATATTAAGAACTAGAAATTTATATTTTATTAAATTTTGTTTTTTCATAAGACGGTGCATTATCAGAAATAATATTGCACTGAAAGTAAAATAATACAAAAATACCTCCTTTTATTGACAAAGCGTGATATGTTATTCTTATAAATCACGTTCTTCGATGCATGCTCCAAGTAAATAAAAGAGCATCTTTTCAAATGGAAATTCTTTTCATTCGAAATATTACACCAAAACAACTTCGACGATGTAATCTTTCATTTCAAAAGAATTCATAAGGAAATTAAAACATCAAATTGAGTATAAAATGGAAATTCCAAATAAAGTCAACGAAAATAGAGTGCCAGGATAAAACATTTTTATTAATACAGCGCCAAGGGAAAAATATTGTTTTGTTTAGTTTTAAAATTAAATCTTTTAAAATAAATATTGCAGACCCCCATTGTCATCTGCACATTTTGAAAACAAAATTTATCACCTTGCAAAAGTGTATTTTTAAGAATAATTAAATTGTTCTTCCGAAAATTAATGAATAAATGTTTCATAAAAATGAAATGCCTGAGATATATCGTTATTTAAAATTATTCTTATTTGTTTTCCGGTCTTTTATTCAACAATATAAGTGAGAAGTTTATAAAAAAACAATTAATTACAAATTTATTAAATGAATGACAAATTATAGTAAGTTTTTAGTTTAATTTTTAATCATTTTTTCCCCTTTTCTTATGCTAGGTACCTACTTTATAATGATAAAATATTTTTTGTCAAAAGAGTTTTTTATTCTTCGAATATGTTTTTTTCTCTCTTTGCAACGGTGTTCTTTTAGGAAAGATATTGTTGATTCAGTAGAGTTCAATCATATAATTCAAACAAGACCTATACAAAAAAGAAAATGTAAAATATTGCTCGAAAGATAAAGTTATATCTTAAAAATAAGTAATATATAAAAAAAAATATAAAAAAAATTAAAGTCAATTCCTACTTTTTTTCACTATATTGCAGAAACTTCTTTATAAATAATTTTCATTCATTTTTTAAAGTTTATCTGGTGCCATCTATTGGTAGATATATGCAACTTAAATCTAAAAAAAAACTAAAATTAATTAATTAAATTTAATGAAGAATTAATATTTGAAAAAACTGTATTAACATCAAGTGTCATCTACTACAAGTCCAAAAAAATGTATTTGAACTGGAGTGGATCAATAAAAAGTATTTATTAACGATTCAAAATTTGAACAAGATATATATAGGGAGAGTGTGAGCCAATAGAAGGAATTGAAAAAGAAGGTAAAATGTCTATCACTTCCTAATGACAGTTAAAGTCTGTGTCGCCCATTAAAGCAAGACAAAAAGAGGAAATTATCAGTATACCCAAGCTACCATAATTTTAATACATTATAAATTTGCCTCATGACATTCGTGGATAGTAACCATTCTGAAATCAACGATAGCTCCATTTCTGGGATTAATATTTGGATTATAAAAAAGCCGATTAAAATTGTTTTATCTTGAAGACTTAACTATTAACGAGAATATGTTTATGCCGACTTTAATCCAATGATTATGAATAGTTAAGATTTCAATGATTATAAATAGTTAAGATTAGTACTTTATTTCAAATACAATTAATAATTTCCTATTACGCAATACAAGAAAAAAAATATATCTTAATAACTCGATATTTTTAATTTCCACACTTTTAAACATTTTTATTTTTGCAAAATTTTCCTCATTTTTTCGTTCGTTTTGATTTAAACTGAAAGGAAAAGAACAGAAAATGATTAATAAGATAAGATTTTCTGAATACCTCCCAGTTTAGAACAACGACATATTATCCGGACAATAAATGAAAAATTCCTGATGCCTGATTTTTAATGAAAACTATGTATTTTACTTTCATAGAAATAATGCTTACTTTGATATTAGTGATGTACAAATCCTCAAATAATTTGTTCACAATTCTAATTGATCAAACATGCTGTCAAGCTTTCTGACTGACTAAGTAAAATCTACAGCAGCCAAAAATTCTGGAATTTTGTAATCTAAGCGTTTATATTTCGAAGTTTTCAAATACAAAATGAGTCGACTAAGTTATTAGCATATATTTTGTATAAAGCACATCATTTTCATAAATTGTTTCAATCATATGACTCTTTTAAAAAAAGCTTTAGGTTGCTTTTTTTAAATAATCTGGAGGGTCAAAATTTACGTTCTATTTACAAAAGAGGAAAATGTTCAGAATTGGTTATTATTGTTTAACAACGAAATTTGTTAGTTATGATGGGCATGATGGCCGAGTGGCTAGCACTCTGGCGCTCGGTACCACAGGTATCGGGTTCAAATCCCGGCGTTGCCATGGGTGTTTGTAATGGTTCGGAATCCACTTTAAACCGTAGGTCCCTGACCTAATAGGATCGTAGAGCGTTGCGGGGGCATTGTTACTCCGCGTCCGTGGCTTATCTTCAAGTTACACTCGCCCCCTGGGTAGCGCAAAGTGAGTAACATCAGTGCAGCCCTTATGGCATAAAAGATTACGGTCTATTTGCTAGCTGCATTAGAAAAAAAAAATGTTAGTTATGGTAAATTTCTTCAATTGAAGTGGCATTATTTGAGGAGAGAAATTTTTATCAGAGATAATGATGTAATCTTTGAAATTACATTTTGAACTTGAAATATTTCCTTTCAATTGGCTTTCTTCTTAATTCAAATTTTATATAAAGCGCTATATATAAATTTTATATTTGCTTCATGAAGATTATTTATATAATCTTTATGAAGCAAAAAATAAATTCTAATAATTATAAAGCAAAAATTAACAAATTCTTTATTAATTAAAAGAACATGTAAGCAACAGAATATATGATCCTTAAATACCTTGTTTCTGATGTCAAGGTAGCAAAATATAATCGTAAATATATGCTGCAGTTTGTCATTGGATTCCATGTGTTCACGTGTTAGTTGCTTTGTGCACTTGCAGAAATATCTAAATATCAAGTTCTGGTCAAAGTGCTAGCTACTCTTAAATTAAGCGTAAGAATAACTCTCTACAGTTTAAATTCATTAAAATTGCTAAACAGTTTATAAATACTTGACTGAAAATTTAAATTTCAACATAAATTATTGGTATCTCGCGAGAAATGTCATCAATATTATTTAAATTTTATTATAATAATAAGTAGTAGTACTATAATAAACATTTAAATATATAACATTTGAAACGAATAAAATATGTAACATTTAAAACGAATAAAATATGTAACATTTAAAACGAATAAAATATGTAACATTTAAAACGAATAAAATATGTAACATTTAAAACGAAAAAAATATGTAACATTTAAAACGAATAAAATATGTAAAATTTAAAACGAATAAAATATGCAACATTTAAAACGAATAAAATATAAACATTTAAAACGAATAACATATAAACATTTAAAACGAATGCGTTTTTATAAAAAATTTGAGGAAACTTCTTAGTGACGCTTTAGCGTTCTTACAGGTTTTGATTCTTACTTACTTTTAGAGACAATTCTATAAATGTTTGGAAAATAAAAGTTAGTTTCTGGAAATAATGTTTCCATTGATAAACTGATTTCAAATTTGATTTTTTAAATGCAATTGTAAATGGAAAATGTTAAAATCTTTTATTTCAAGATCAGTTTAAGGCCACCTGGAGGAATGTGTCATAAACTATTAGGGTTTTCTTCTGACAATAAGTATTCTGTTTGTATTACAGACAGAATAAGCTTTCTCTGATATCAAAAGAAAATCGAATTCTTCCTAAACAATCATATCTGAACACAAGGCGAGAGATAAATTCTCCAATGGAAACATTTTTAGGCGCTGACATTCCCTTTCATTTTATCAAAGGGGAATCATTAATAAATAATATGTTTGTTTATTCAAGTTCGCTGCGAAAGCTTTCAGAGTTACTTAAACCATTAAGTGCAGGATAAGCGTGAGTTATTATTTTAAACACAACTTATACAATACAGTAAGTATATAGTAAAATATTACAGTTTATTTCAGTCATACACTAAAATATTTATGCATAAATATAAGGAAACCTCAGAAAGTAAATTATGTGTTTCAAAATATGACAATACATTAACGAAAAATGAAAAAAAAGCTATTTTATATTGGATGATTTGACATTCTCCGTGACATATTCTTAAACCACCTTGAAAATTAATTTAATTGCGTGAATCGTTTTATCAAATTATATTACCATCAATTATAATCAATGTTAAGGGAACTGAATAAACAATAATCCCCGAAGTAATTATTGATCATCATTTTCCTGTAAATCCCAATATCATGATGAATGACTATTAATTAAATGTTATGAAAGATTAACAACAAGCGATAAATCTCTTCTATTAACATCATTTATTTCAAACTCTTTACGAAAATAACAACTCTTTAAGTATTATCAAGTTAAAACATACAAAACAAAAAAAACAAAAAACAATTATAATCAATGTTAAGGGAACTGAATAAACAATAATCCCCGAAGTAATTATTGATCATCATTTTCCTGTAAATCCCAATATCATGATGAATGACTATTAATTAAATGTTATGAAAGATTAACAACAAGCGATAAATCTCTTCTATTAACATCATTTATTTCAAACTCTTTACGAAAATAACAACTCTTTAAGTATTATCAAGTTAAAACATACAAAACAAAAAAACAAAAACAATTATAATCAATGTTAAGGGAACTGAATAAACAATAATCCCCGAAGTAATTATTGATCATCATTTTCCTGTAAATCCCAATATCATGATGAATGACTATTAATTAAATGTTATGAAAGATTAACAACAAGCGATAAATCTCTTCTATTAACATCATTTATTTCAAACTCTTTACGAAAATAACAACTCTTTAAGTATTATCAAGTTAAAACATACAAAACAAAAAAACAAAAACAATTATAATCAATGTTAAGGGAACTGAATAAACAATAATCCCCGAAGAAATTATTGATCATCATTTTCCTGTAAATCCCAATATCATGATGAATGACTATTAATTAAATGTTATGAAAGATTAACAGCAAGCTCTTCTATTAACATCATTTATTTCAAACTCTTTACGAAAATAACTCTTTAAGTATTATCAAGTTAAAACATACAAAACAAAAAAAACAAAAGCAATTATAATCAATGTTAAGGGAACTGAATAAACAATAATCCCCGAAGTAATTATTGATCATCATTTTCCTGTAAATCCCAATATCATGATGAATGACTATTAATTAAATGTTATGAAAGATTAACAGCAAGCTCTTCTATTAACATCATTTATTTCAAACTCTTTACGAAAATAACAACTCTTTAAGTATTATCAAGTTAAAACATACAAAAAAAAAATTTGAAAACTGTTGAATTTTTAGTTTTAAATACTGAAAATAAAACTGAATAACAATGACAAGAGAAAAAAGGATAATTAAAATTATTTAAAATAATTAATAAATTAATTAACTTTGAAAATTTTTAATTTTTTTACAAAACAACTTAGTAAGGTTTCTAACGAAAGTATTTACTTCTGTCTACAATAACGATATATGAAAACTATTATTCCTTTTAAATATATTGAAATGATTTCTTTCAAAGATAAATTATAAGATGGATGCGATATTTAAAACTTGTAAAATTAAATGAAAATAGAGTAAACGGCTGCATTTAAATGAATCTTCAAAGTTAGTTAAAATTCAATCACTTGAGATAAATAATTTAGCATGATTCAATTTAAAAAAATACATAATTTAAGCTCGCAAAAATTAAAATGGAAATTTCATGAAACTAAATACATTTTCACGGTATGATTATAAAAAATAAAAGTTGAGATTTTTTGATGTATTGAAAAGTCTTGAAGTTTTTTACTCTTATAAGATAAAAGAGACAATAACCACCCACTTTTGGCTTTTACTTCTAAGATTCTTGAATATATGAATACTTAACAAGTTTTATTAAATGTTATAAATAGCCTAATATCTTAGGGCAATATCCCGATATTAAATATTCAAAAGCATCTTTGCTTTTCAATATCTTTTCAAATTTTCAAGAAGGTCGCGTGACTGAGGAATATGTTATTAAATTCATAAATGAGACAAACAGACTCAATAAAATATTTACGTTGCCATAGATTTTACTGGGTCATACTTGCATCTCATAAATGTGAAATTTATTTTAAATAATAAATATTATATATATATATGTATATATAATTTATATAAAACACAATATGCTTTCCAAATTGAATTGGTTTATTGTTATTTATAATAGATTTTGCATCAAATCTTATTGCTTAAATTTGCAATAGTAAAATAAGTAGAATAAGGATTTCAATTCGTAAAAATTTTGCCATTTATTAATTTATAAAATCTAATCAACAAGATGTCTATGAAAATAAATTACTAATATTTAAATTGATTTGACATTCATTTACGGATTACTAAGTACAATATTTTGAATTGATATTCTGGGCTGTACAATAATTCGAAAACGGTCAAAATTTTACATACGTCATTCCTTTGAATATTTATTTGTAAACATGTGTAATTTCTTCGAGAGTTAAACTAAATATTACAGCTTTTCAATTACACAGACAACTTATTCATTTGAAGCAGGATTTTGATATTATTTTTAAAAAATAACATTATTTAAAGGAAAATGATGCGAAAAAAATATTTCGTAAAATAGAATAGTGTCACGTTTAACAGAAAAGTCAATTTGTAATGAGCTGTCTTTTTTTATATAGCTAACAAGAATAATGAAATGGTATTCATATTTGTGTGTATGTTGATTGCACTTTCGTCTAATTCAATTTTTTTTATTTCAAACCTATATAAATGAAGCAGTTTTTTCATAGTTCGTAGAGTTTTTTTCAAGTTCATAAATTTCACTCATGGAAATCTGCCTAGTCTGCTGCTGTCAGTTCATGTTTTTATTGCTTTACCAATAAATAAATGATGTTCTTCAACTTTTTATATTCCTTACTAAATTACCTAGAACCTTTTGAAAATTACTTTTTATCTCTTTATTTAACTTTCACTCTATAGTTAATAATCTATAATATAATATTTAATAATCTATAATATAATATTTAATAATCTATAATAATTAATCTATATTTAATACTTTTGCGACTGTTTAAATATAAAAATAAATACATCACCAAGTTGATTACTTCAGAAGGTTGTTACTTAAATAAATTCAAATTTTTTGATCGTGCATTTCTTAGTCTACAATAAAATTTTGCCGAAGAACTGTTGTTCAAAAATTTATACCGTACATTTTTTTTTGCTACTATTTCATACATTATCTTACCACTTCAAAAAGACTTCTAGTTTTAGATTAAGAAATAAGTTGTTCAAAACATATAGCTAAGGATTCTCTAGAACTTTTATTATTCTCTATCTTTTTCTCTATCTCTAGCTTTTTCTATCTTTTACTATATATTAAAGACAAATTTTACTTTAGACTAAATATTTACTTTAAAAGTCTTTCAAGATTAAATGCAAACACCCTATACTAATTTTTATTCAATGCTTAAAACATTTTATCTTCACTGATCAATCTTGAGTCTGACAAACTTTGTTAATTAAGGACAAGATGACCACCATCTCAAACACCTGCTTCTAAAATGTAAGAGTTTCAACCAACAAGTATTTAGGAAGGAAGAATCGATTTAAATAAATGACATTTTAAGAAGACTGTTCCTTGCCTTTTAGTACTGTCTACTTTTATTTTGTCATTTCCAAATTCATTGAATTTTTCTGTCAGTTGTTCTCTCTATTTTTGCTTGATGCTAATAATCTAATTTTACGTTTACTCATTGTTGTAAAAATTAGAACACCGAGACGGAGTTGTCGGATCAATACAAAACATGTCATAAAGGTTTGATCAAGCACATATGCAAAAGATTAAAATGGCAACGTAGCTGCACATTACATAAAACAGTATAGGACGTTAATGTAGACCCCCCCTTGCCCATAAAAGAATTTTCTGAGATACTCCGTATGCAGTTTATCTATTGCTGAGGAAATGTTATGTCATCACAAATTGCTTATGTTTCCGTCGTATTTTAATAAATATCAATTGTCGGAGTTTGAGAGGAGGAGAATCATTGAGATGATAGAGAATGGGTGGTCACCGATTCGCCAACTCGGACAATTCTGTACGTATTTATTGACTTTTGTGAAGTGGAACTAACTACATCATCGTCAAATTAGCACGCACATTGGAAGTGTTACCTGTACGAGTCCCTGAGTCTATCTATCACATCGAGATATCCTTGATTTGCCATCATTTGTTATATTAGTACACATTATGTTTGTTGTCCTAGAAAGACATCCAAAGTCGCCCAAGTTTGGAATGATGCGTTGGAATTGTAATTGATGGAGCGAAGACAGGCCGTTAAATACTGTCAACTGTTTTGAGATGCCCACCATGGTTTGGAATACCATTACATACGATATTTTCTCCCCTCTAGCAATTATACACCACACCAAGACAGTCCAAATGTATATTCCCGACCTTCTTCGGCCAAATAGGTTGCCTTTGATGACAGGACTGCCAAGGGACATTTTCCTGCAAGATAAAGCTCGGCAAAACACAGCAGGGCTTATCCTTTGACACTAACACATTTCCTTGGTCCGCCCGATCCCCAGTCAATGATTGAAAATTTGTGACATGACTATAGACGACAAATTTCGCAGATAATTAGAGACACTCTTACAGCAATTGTAGAATAAGATGTCATCAGGATCTTAAAAAAATCTGCATGTTTCGATGACAGGCTGTATTTCATCGTATTTTTAAATTAAAATAGCTCAACGAGGTATTGCATTTCTTTGTTAGATTTCCTACAGTAAATAATCCTTTTGATTTTATTTTTAATCACATATTTATATCGACGTTAAAAATTTCAGTCGGTTCTTAATGTTCTAATTTCCTTAACCATGAGTGAATTTTTTTTAATTTTAGCTCAGATTTTGTTACTCTCGTGGAATGTTTTTTGGAACACAAGGTTTTTCGTTTCATTTGAATTTCAATAAAAAAAGGTCTGTTTAAATAAATAGTTTAGCCTTAAAAATACATTATTATTTGTTTATCTTTTCAATTTCTAGTTGTACTTAATAAATAATGTATGGCAGGAAAATATAATAATAAAATATTAAATTGATTTTTTCTATAAATTTGAACTTTTAAAACCTTTAAGCATTTTCCTCTGCATTTATTAAAAATATTACTTTTTATAAATACAAAACTGTCATTATATATTTTCTTTTTAAAATAATTCAGTCGTTAATACTAATTTTCTATATATTTTCAATTTAAATTATCTTATCATATAATACTGTCCCTACAAACCAATAAAATTAAAAGAACTATCGACAATATTTTATGTATTTTTTATACAATAATTTAATTTCAATAATAATATAATTATAGTAACCAATTTAATTTTGATTATTTTATTGAGCAGTTTTCTTATTTTTACTCTAATAAACATATTTTTTTAAGATGCTGTGAATTTAATTTGTCTTCTACTTTCTGTCTAATGAAATTCAAACAGACAATTTCGTTGCTGTGAAAGAAAATCTCATGTCATTCAGTTTTATCGGCGATTTCCGATCACATCTTGCCTTGCTTTCATAATTTAAGTCAGCTTCTTTTCTACGCTTCGGAAAGATAAGAAATAAGAAAAGCACACACGCACAAGAATGAATTTTTCCTTCTCTTCTCAACTAAGTCAAGACCGATGGGAACGTAATTGCATTTTTGCAGGAAATAATGATTCTTTTTGTCAATAAACTTTTTGCTTTAATGAGTTTCTAAGTTCAGCGTCTGCAAAATTGTCATGGAAGGTGCGTTCCATCAAGACAAAACAGCTTTTCAATCCCTTTCAGTTTTTGGATAGTTTTTACTTCATTGTTGAAAATTCCCCCATTTATTATGACTATAATACCAAAACATTTAGGAAAACTGTAACGAAAGCGCCTTCGCATCAAAAAGTCTTTTAACGTTATTTGTCCCAAGAGTAAGGAAACTGCATCTCTAAATTTAACAACAATCAAATAATATGAAATATTAGCATTTTATATAGCAAACTAAACTTTTATTAGACTGATTGAATAATGTCACAAGTCATATTTTAATCAGTATTTCTGTTAATAAATATTGCAATATTTAACGTTTGACACCTCTAAATTTATCGTCATGATATTATATTTACAAGCAAAATTAAAATTTTTAAATCATACATAAAATTAAAATTTTTTTCTAAAATTATAATAATAACATTTCTTTCATAAATATTTTAAAAATAAAATTATGTCAAGTATCTTCACATACGTTTAAATATTAAAAACTATTTTCATGGATCATTTGTGCTGTTAAATGTAAATGTAATAAAGTCATTACTATTTGTTTGCCACGAATCGACACTTGAATTGGCATCCATTTTCCTTTACTTCTACTGCCTTTATTAAATTTTTCAATTCCTACAAATTTATTGAGCCCATTATTACTTAGGTGAAATAGTCTTCATTGTTAGACTTCTATGTCAGAACACTCTCTACATTTAAAAAAATCAATTTGATTTTAATCTTCTGCTTTTGGAGGCATTTACATTTTAAGTCATTTCTCTTTATATTATTACTTAATTTAACTGATTAAATTCATTGCTCAGTTTATGTTGAGATCTAATGATGATATATTGATGGATAAGCAAATATTTATAAAATGATAAAACAGTATTATCAACTATTTATTACTTTAAAAAATTATCAAAACTATTATAATTAAAATTATTGATTACAAACACTCCCTACATTGCAAAAAACAATCTGATTTCAATATGTATTTATTTCCTAAATTTTCAAAAAAGTATCTATACGAAGAATCTAACAATCAAAATTTTTTTTTTATCGGGAAATGTTTCAATTAATTGCAATGAATGGTAATGTTAAACTTAATACAGAAATAATTGTTATTAAATCTTGTATTTAGCATTGTAGTTAAACTATTACTTATACTGAATAATTGAATTGAATGATTTATATTGTTCTGGCATTAAATGCAAATGCCTATTTAGTAATTAGTAACAGCTTGCTCTTCGAACTACTAGAAAATGTGCCTATATCAAATTGGCCATTTCTGAATTAAGCACAGGGTTCTAGAAACGTATAGCATCGAATTTAACCGAGTTCATTTTGAAATTTGTTTGAAATTCAGATCTTGAATATTTCTTTACTATCTATATATCTAAATAGTTTTGGAATACAAATAATTCCGTTTTCTCTTGAGCACTTTATAAAAGAAACAAGGCAAAAGATGAACAACTTTTTAAAGGAAGGTAAATAATAAAATAAAATAATTTTTACATTGTACTTTCAAACTCTCATATATTCAATAACAAAATATTAAAAGGTGCGCCATATAACTTAAATAGGAGAATTATAAATAATTAATTATTTTTTAACACTAAGTTATTCGTAAAAAGTCATTAGGTTTTCCTAGCAGTGTGAAAAATTATGCGAATTAGCATAAAATAAAATAAAATAATATTTATTACATAGAAACAAGTGTAATTTAATGTAATTAAAAAGATGCTTTTATTAAAAATTAAATTCAAATAATTTTTTAAAGTTAGCTTTTTTTTTTTTTTAAGCATGTGAGGGATTTTCAAATATAGTGGTTAATTATACAAACCTTAATAAATAAATGTTTTAAATTTAAAAATAAATTACTGCAGTTTTTTTTTATAAAGAAACAAATTTCTGGGGTAATTCCTCAACAAACATAATTAAATAATAGAAATTTCTCATTAAAGCAACTTTAGGATCTCAAATCAATTGTACATTACATACAAAGAAATTTATATGGTTTTGTATTAAAATGAGTAACTTAAAAAGAATTAACTGCATTATTTATTTGGAAACTGCTATAAATATGAGTAATAAGATATAAAAACTATTCAATGATTCCCAGTACTGTTTGTGTTACCCATATAAAGATGTAACCGGAATTTTATTTTTATATTTGATAATGGTTCTATTTCAAATGAATATGACTTAACCAAAAGAATAAACTCTAAAATGATATGCACATGCTACTCCGAGAAAAAAAATCAATCTTAACTTGTTTTTTTCTAATGTTTTTTAACCATTTTTAATATACAATACGTATAAATTACCTATAAGTAAATGTAATAATTTTTTTGTAAATTCTTTCTTTGTGGGATGTATTTGTGAACTTAATTTTTTTTCATTTTATTAAATTAGTGTTTATCAAAATATAATCTATTTTCTTTAACTTTAAAAAAAAAAAAAAAAAACATTTATTGTAATAAAAAGATTATCGGAATATTTATAATCCAATTGAAGAAAAACATTTTATAAAATACTTTATGCCTTTGATTAAATTCAAAACACAGTTATCTCCTTTTAATTCAAAAATATATATTTGATATTTCTTATATGTACAGCATTATTTAATTATTTTAACATATTCAATAACAAAGTTTTTAAAGATTTGTTTTCAAGCAAGGAAGCTGGCGATAATCATATTTTCCAATTAATTTCTCTTAAATACTTTCATAATAAAATGAATACAATAATAATACTAATTACCTTTTTAATTTTTTCTATAACTATATTTTGAAACATTTGTTTTCTCTAATTAAT
This sequence comes from Caerostris darwini, assembly GCA_021605075.1. Taxonomy (NCBI): domain Eukaryota; kingdom Metazoa; phylum Arthropoda; class Arachnida; order Araneae; family Araneidae; genus Caerostris; species Caerostris darwini. The sequence goes on along the minus strand of BPLQ01007927.1, from coordinate 826,094 downwards.
TTATTAATTTGCAAATTGGTAACTAATTGCGATAAAAATGCTAAGAAAGTTAAGCTATCCTTTTTTTGGAAACAAATAGGAGAGCAAATTAAAACTTTCAATTATAAAATTTTCTCATTAGTACGTAATTGATTCTTCACGTTAAAAAATATATTAAATAAAGAAAATCTTATTCTCTCTGAGATTTTTCTTCATCAAGGTGTCATCACTAATTAGAATCAAATAAGATTTTAAAAGTAAATATAAAATTTAAACCATCTCATGATCGGTTTGCTCATTCTTTGAAACTTAACGCAGCTGTTTTTATAAAAAAAGATGTAAATTCTGAATTCGTTTTCTCTCACCTAGAATTCTTAACTTCAACAGCAAGAAGATATATTTTAAAGTGAAGTAAAAAGATGATTTCTTTATTTGATTGCATTTTATTCATTTAATATTGACGATAAATCTAAGAGCCTCGAAAACTTACTAAAACAATAGCAGTTAGAAAAGAAATTAAAGTCAACGTTTTGTGGCAGTTTAAATTTGAATGATAAAACCTATTTATTCAGTAGATAATGGCTATTCTCATGTTTCGTAAATATAGAAAGTACACCGTACGCAATTTTAATCTTGACCATATAAGCTTATACGAAAGGACATTAAAAAAAAAACGCAATCAAAACATCATATATTTACCATTTTAATTTCAAGAAAATTTATAAAACCCGAACAAAAACAATTTTTAATTTCGTTCACTCAAACGTTTACTAATTATCTTTTAATAAATAAAAATAAAAATAAGAAATGCTCATTGCTCTTAAAATTAGAGCACAAAAATTACCTGAACCGATTAAAATTTTAATTATGGGTTTATAATATCGTTATAAGTGAAGCGATTACAAAATGAAAGCAAAGAACCATTTAAATCAGAAAAACTTACAAAGTAATAGAGTATAATATTTCGTTGGTTCATCTCTAGCTTGAATGAATGGTAAAGCGCTGTCGGGCAATGAGGCATGCAGCATTATTATGGACAGGGCAATTCCTAGGACAATTAGTCTCTTAGTCTCCTTAGCAGCCCAACTTGTCAACCCAGGTCATCTCAAAAATCTTCAATCCATGACATATCTGACCCTCAAGAGGTCCAAGAACATACGCCTAAATTGAGGAGGCAGTCTTTCCATGCGTGACTTACCGTTTTCTTATAGGAAAATGAGAGGCAAAACATGGGACTGAAGGATGTCATGTGCGTTACAGATGGACTTTCATGGTGACGGCGTTCAATGCTAGAGGTAATTGAGCACCGTTTTCAATGGCACACAAACCATCACTTCAGATGTAGGTGCTGTGTGCTGCTCTAGAGAATAGGCAACTTTTAAATGTTCATCATGGGGGAGGGAGGGTCAAAACAGGTATATAATTGTCATCAAATACCAAATAGAATGGTGATTGGTCACTGAAATCGACTTGTTTGCACTCACAGCCAGTCCTGCAAGGCCACACACCACTCTAAACAAGGGCAATGGTAGAAGGCTGCAGCAGCACATGTAATGGTCGCCGAGGTAACAAATGATTGTCAACCAAATGCTTTGCAATGGTAAGAAGGCAATGGTGTTCGTATGAATTGGGCTGTTGACTGCTTACTTGTTTGATGATGCTTCTTGTGATTGATTGTCCAAGGTCGCCCTAATCTATGTCGTCGTCTATGGGGACTCACTCTTGCCCATTGGTCTCATGACCTTCCTACAATATTATCAGAGCCGCTGATAGTCGCTGTATGAAGCAACTACCTGAGTTGTTCCTACCGGCTTTATCATCCCAATTATTCTTCCCCTCTCATACTCTAACAGCTGTTGATATTTACTTCGATGGCGAGAGGAGCTTTTCAAAAAATTAACGTTACTGTTAATTTAACTACGTTGACAAGAATTAGCCGTCAACTCCTGTTGACGAAACAAAGAATTAGCTATTAATTTTAGCAGTAACGCTCGGGCATTCGCCCTCGACGCTAAATGGCGTAAGGAGTAATGTGAATTATAGCGCCGTTGGTTCAGTTCTTCGGATAAAATTTTATAATTTAGCATTTGTTTTCAGCAGTTATTTAACAGGGTTTCACAGCCTCAGCACTCACTGGAGTTAGAAGTAGCTCGAATGCTAACGCCAGTTGATTCTGATAGCAAGGTTTTATATTAGCAGTTAATTTTAATACCTATTAAAATTCAACAAAGTTTGAATAGCGTACCACCTAGAGTTGCTCTTGCATATGCGGCTGCATTATTTTTTTTAACTCCGTGTAAGTTTAGCCCATTTAAACCTTAAAGCATTCTTATTGAACATTTTTATCACTTGATAGTTATTGCTTATTGATTGTTTTTTTGTATTTAATTATTTTTAATTGTTTTTGCATGATGAAATTATAAATACTTTTTACAGTGAATATTGTGCAAATGATATAATACATACAAGATAAGATAATACAGATATTTTTATTAACTCTAATTCATGAACTTTATTACATTTTTTTTATAAAAAACTTGTCAAAATAAAGAATGGTAACTAAAAATGAGCAACGATAAATTTTACTTAAAAAATATTGGACAAAAAAATTTCTCCTGAAATATTGTTATTCTTAATCGAGAATTTATTTTATAGATAGATCAACAGATCATCAAATCATCATCAAATGCATCATCAAATCTATTTTTATGCAAAAAATTAATCATTTCCACCTTTTCAGAAATGAATTTAAGAAAAGGTTAACAATATTTAAGTATGAAAAAATTCATATATTCAAAACTATATTTGTTTCATCTATCTCTTTTAAAGAAATTCTATAACCTTTTTATAACTATAGATAAATCTTTTATTTTATTTAATTGATAAATATATTCATTGTGATTAAAAATTTCTAACAAATCTTCTATAAAAACAATATCGCTTTTCATATAACATTTTACGAAAAGAAACTAAATCAAAACGCGTTTATTTATTATTTTAGTCCAGTATATCGTATTAGAAAATGTAATTTTCTGCAGATGAAAAAAATGTTGGACAAAATTGTTAGTACAATTGTTGGGCACAGAAAATATAACTTAAAAATGTAAGATTTCTCAAGGTAGGTCTTAAAGTAATTATATTCTATGCTACCATTCAAAATAATATCGCTGGTTTGTATAGTATTCCTGTTCATAACTTAACTACACATAAAAAATTAAAATGTGTTAAATTTAGCCGTTAATTTATATAAGCATTAATGCTTTACACAATAATCGAAAGTTAATAGTTTTTTCTCTCTAATACAAAGTATCTCTGGATGACTACTTATGAGCTGGGGTAGACGTACATCAATTATCTCTATTGGCCTTAAGTATTCTTCAGTCATGCTGCAATTTTAACTAATACAAAGTATCTCTGGATGAAACTTATGAGCTGGGGTAGATGTACATCAATTATCTCTATTGGCCTTAAGTATTCTGCAGTCATGCTGCAATCTTAACTATTTGCACATGTGCTTGAAAATTTTCTTGACAAGTTTCTTAGGGGTCTTCCTAGTGTTTTAATTTTTATTGCAGTCAATGTATATTAAATTAGCATTATGAATCATAAGTTGGGACGTGTAAAAAGCCATTACTTCATTTCAGTTTGAAATCGCATTTCATCTATAAAAATAAGTCAATTAATAAATAATTAATAGTAATTTGTAATTTTTTGGATGTGAGCCAAATAAAAAAATAAGCATACAAAAAGAAATACTAATTTCTTAAAGAAATTCAGAGAGATTGAAGCCAAATTCAGATGATTTGTTCAGACACAAAAACATTCAAGTCTTCTGCCATAGAAATTTCTATTTTTTAATTTCATTTAAAATTCCTTGTTATAGAACTTCTTAAATAATACAATTATTTTTAAAATATTATTTTAAATACTATATAGATTGTCTGACAGCATGATGTTGCAATGCAAAGTAATTAGTATTTATTATTTTAAAAAAGCTTAACAAATTACTACTTCTCTATCCCTATTCATGAAAAATTACTTTCGTCTGCAATGTTTTTTTTATATAAACACTTTATTAGAATAAAACGTAATTGTAATAGTCTTTTCAGCACTCAGATTTAATTCACTGTTTAGTCTCTTTTTCATATGAATTTTAAAAAGGAAGAATTTTCTCTCCTTCAAGAAACTAAAATGGAAATTAAATGATAGTGTGAGATATGAAAAGAAAACAATTCTTTAAATTCTCTTCATCTTATTTGTTCTCACTCTTAAGAAAAATATTTTGCACTTATTTTGATTTTAAATAAAAGTGTCGGTTGAGCAATTTTAGTTTTTTGCAGTTTTTCTTTTGGTTTGTATATTAAAATATTAAAACGTTAAATGGATATTCTTAGAATCCTATGTGTGAAAGATTTTAACAAAAAAAAAATTGCCCATTAATCTTTAATTTTTAAAATCCCATGAAATAGAAAACAATTAAATGCTTTAATAAGTTTTAAAGAAATGCTTATTTATTAAATGTAATTTTCTACTTTTAGATGTGTAGTTTTCCAGTTACGAATGTGAAGACAATACATACTTAGTAATAATGAAGAAAAAACTTTTTATGAGCATTTTTCTCCAAAATACTTATTTTCTCCTTAAAAATTTAATTTATTATTATAAATTTAACAAATACTTAAATATAAGTGTAGGAAAATAAATGATAATAGCAATATGAATTTAACTCGGATAATTGATACTGCGTTATTTGATTGATACTAAACTACATAAAAGTTACAAAATTACTAATGATAATTGTCTATTTAAAGAACCCGGACGTCCTCTCTCTTTTTAGACCCTAATTCAAGCATTGAATCAATTTGAACTCGACTTTACATACAATATACTCATTGCCAGCAAGCTTTCTAAAGCAAAAGTATATCTCTATACTTAACAACTAAATGATCGTATATTTACAAACATTTTGAGTTGATTTTCTTGAAATAATTGGAATGGGGAAATATGAATGCTCTTTTATTTCGCTATTTGAAGAAACATTCTCGAGAGGTTCAGTAGTAGCGAAGACTGTAGTAGTGATACTACAATCACTACTACAGTCTGAATATACATATTGGCTATAACAAACATACTGACTTTGCTAGGATAAAAAAGGGTAACAGGATAACATACTGGCTTTGCTTTAGAAACACTGAAAGAGCCTGAACAATATACAGTTATAATTTACAATTTTCTTCTACTTTTTATTATTTTCCTATTCCCTGCATTTGTAATCAAAATTGTATTCAAACTTATTTTTACGAATACCTTTAAACGTTTCTTACCGAAGTCGCTATTTATTCACATTGTTGACTCTTCTTAAGATCTATGATGTACTTATATTAACTGGAGTTTTATAACTTACATTTATTGATTCTTATTCAATTTTATTAACACCGTATTTATCCACATTGTGGGATAATCCTTTTAGGTGTAAGTGATTTTGTATTAGTTAATTTTTGTATCAAAGTACATTAATTGTTTTTGGCTATTCTTGATATTGTGCAACAAAAAAATTTTCCTCATCACCTAATGAGTGGTTTAGTAATTTCCGTAGATTCTAGTGTTAAAAAACAATAATTTTAGTAGGTGGTAATGTTAAATATCCCCGAAACGAATGTGCTCGCGAAGGAGTATTTCACAATAACATTCCAAAATAAAAATACTCATTTTCCCACATTTTAATTTTAATTCCCTTAGTACTAGATCTTTCAGGTCAAAAATAATGTACTGTCACTAATCCCCCCCCCCGATGTATTTCTTGTTGGCCAACAATTTTTATTTCTGTGCTATATATTAATAAAGTATATAAATGATGGTATATTAAAATACCAGGCAACCAACAACTGTCCTAGTTTATAGCAAATAATATTTTATAAAAAAATTTCTTAAACAAATTATTCTTCATCAAATCAAGTGGGAAATCTGACACCAAATCAATTTTAAATCCACCAATAAAACCATTCTTGTCAATAATATTATATTAGTTACTATCACTTCAGATAAAGCTATTTTATATTTTACTTAAAGTATATTACTTTATTACAAGGGTAAAAAAGATCTAAAAACAGATTTGGGCATGTAGTTTGTGTCGTATACTATTTCTTTGTAATACATTATGTTTTAAGCATTAATATTTCAAATGTTTATACATTTTGTAACCTATTTTTATCACGTCAAAATTCAAAAATTCAGGAAAACCGTTTGAAAACTGAAAGGGTAGTCGGAGTTCTACTATCTACACCAAGAATATATTTCAGAAGAAAACCTTCTGGAGTTCTTCTTGAACACGATCACTATTTTCCTTTGCAAGAAAAAATATCGGGAACATCTTCTACAATATATTCTCTACATGTAAAAGGATATGGTAAACAACGTAGGGAAAATTCAAAGAAAAAAAGTGGATCGATTACTTCAAAAGAGAATGTATTCTAAAACAAATTTTTCACGAATTCAAAAAAACATGAATTTGAGAGTAAATCTTTTGTTGTAAGATACATTTCCAGAAGCGTAACAAGTTACTGCAGATTGAAAGATGTTTACTAAATTTCGATTTTTAAAAATACGTTTTATAAGAACCACTTTCTTAATGAATAAAATATTTTTTTATGAAAAGATGAATGAAACAATTATTTTAAATATATTCCTATTTTAATACATTATTATATTTCAAAATTTTTTCACTACATTTGAGTAAAATGTATTATTGAAAAGATACTATAATGAGCATGTAAATATCGATTAGGTATTTCAATAAACTTCCCTTTATTAAATAACTCAGAACTTTTACAGTAAATGACGAATGAATTCAAAACTTTTGAAACTTTTTAGTATGTAATCAGCTAAAAGTTTTAAAGAAAATGTCCCTTTCGCTTATTACGAAATTACACTGGAATGGATCAAATTCCTCGCTATAAAAATAATAGTAAAATCTTATAGATTTCACACTACACACGGAGACGGAAGGGGGTGATTGCCATAAAATTAAATAACATAATCAAATCAAAGTTTAGTAGTCGTGGGAATGTTTTTGGCACAGAAAGTTGCAAAATCAAGGTTTGTCTCTCCAACTGCAGTTTTGTCTTTTCAACTTCATACAGGTTTCATTTCTTCTTTAGATTTCACATTTCTCTAGAATTTACCACCACCACCAACAACAACAACAACAACAACTAAAAAAAAAAAAGATCGAGAAAACACAGGGGGCTAAAAGAGAAAGAAGTTCCCCGAAAGTGCGATTTTCTAAATAGTTCATATCTTTGAAGCATGATATTACTTTATTTCAATTCCTTTTATTAGCTCACACTCTCCCTATATATATCTTGTTCAAATTTTCAATCGTTAATAAATTACTTTTTATTCATCCACTCAAGTTCAAATACATTTTTTTTGAACTTGTAATGGATGACACTTGAAGTTAATACAGTTTTTTTCAAATATTAATTCAGTAATTAAATTTAATTAATTCATTTTAGTTTTTTTTAGATTTAAGTTGCATATATCTACCAATAGATGGCGCCAGATAAACTTAAAAAATGAATGAAAATTATTTATAAAGTACTTTTCTGCAATATAGTGAAAAAAAAGTAGGAATTGACTTTAATTATTTTTTTTTATATTACATGTTTTAGGAACATCTTAAGCCTTACATTATGGAAGATAACTATATATCAGTTCCCTGTTCTGAAAATCATCACAGAATAAAATTGGGCAATCAATTCTCAGAGATGTGTTGCTTAATGTAGCAGTCTAAAAACAAGCGATATAATCTGTATAGCATGTCATTATACCACTTTTATTACCATTTATTTACGAGGTGAGAATTTTGATAATATTTGTTGTTATTTTACCAACCAGTGTTGATTATGAATATATTTCAGTTCGTTATTAAAATTTGATTCACAAAGAAAATCATATCTTTGGTAGTAACGAAAATTTACTTCAGAATCCAAATTTTTATTATAATGGAAAACCTTGTTTCAAGCAGATCGATTGAAATTTTGGTGTATCATTTTTTTATACATTGCATCTGCAAAATAACTATTTGTGTTATTAAAAAATAACTTTTCATTTTGTCTGAAAAGGTTTAAATTCCTAAAACTAAAATTTATTTCAAAGAATTTTTAATTAATTAATCTTAAGAGTATTTTTAACAAAATTTTTAAACACAAAAATATGAGCAAAGCTCTTTCGAAATTCGCTAAAAACTTTTCATTATATTTAAAGCAATTATTATAATTACTAATTGTGAAAAAACATTTTGATTCAGTAGAAGAGACTGATAAATGTTTCATTTTTCTAATAAATGTTAATTAAAATTCCTTCAATTTAATTTTAATTTGTAAACGAATATTAATTAAGAGAAAATTCTATAAACTCTATTAAAGAAAAACAGACATTCTTACAGACATTCTAGGGACAGAAGAGAATTTAATCTCATTTAAAGACACATTCCATAATAATCCCTTCAATTATGTAAAATTATTTACATTACCACATGACAATAAATCATTCAATGTGTTTCCTTATAGAAAATCTATTTATTTTATTTCACACAGAAAAAAGTACATTTTTGCATAAAATACGATTTTTTTATGAATATTAATCAAATGTATAGTAGTTTATGAATGAAGAATAACAGCAAAGTAAAGAAATGAAACTTTTTCACTTTATTTATTTCTACTGTGTCAATATTTTCGAGGAATTTACAAAGAAATAAAGTGTGAACATCACTAATTGAACAGGTTAGTTTTTTTTTATTGTGAAATCAAAAAGAAGAAAAAAGTAGCCATTTTAGCAAGAAAATATATTCTTCTAATCTATCTAAAAATCTTCTAAAAATCTTCTAATCTAAAAACAAATTACTGAATGTAAAAGCGGAAGCAATATTCTTTGCTCTGCCCTGAAGGTATTTAATTGTGTGTACACACTGTTTTCAGTTTTTGTTTACGATTATTTTTGTTTTTATTTTAAATATAAAATCTAATATTTATTAAGAAAAGTATATAAATGGTTTTCATCGGAAAAAAATTTCTAAGAATCACGGAAGAAATTTCTATTTAGTATTATTATTTTTGGCGTTTATTTATTTATTTTTTAGTATTTTATTTTTACTTTGGTCACTAGACAATAACGCTTAACTGTAGAAAATTCAGAGTTATCCAGAATGCATCACGTGGTGCCTGTCATGCAAAACCCACTAGAGGAAAAAGAGTGTAAAGATTTCTGGTAAGACTTTTAGGATTAATCATCAGAAAACGAATATTGTGCTAGAAAAGATCTAAAGCACACAGAAAGCTTTTAACAAGTAATCCAAATGTAAATACGAGATATCCTGTCATAATCATTACCAAGCATCAGAAGGATCGAACCCTTATCCTCTTGCACTTAAGTAAGTGTGCACTACCACTGCACATAGAAAAAGCTCCTTACTATTTATTTAAGAAGTTATGTTAAATTATTAAGTATATTACTAAATCATGCTGTGAAGAGCATGAAATATTTTCCATGTGCTCCAAAGTCTATCAATTCAAAAACGCTATTAATTTTGAATAGTTTAGCTTCTCCTTAAATGCATCTGATTTATTTCTTAATTTTTTGTTAATTAAGAAATGGTTTTGTTAATCGTTTTCATATTAACATCCTAATGAGACAAAGTAAAAGTAAATAATAATTTATAAGAAAAAGAAACGTGCTTCAACTAAAGAAGATTAGTTACAAAATGTGTATATCATATTATTTTTTTACTTGAGAATTACTTCTAAATATTAAGTAGGTACTTTCAAATTTTTCATTGCTTGATCAGGCTTGATTTTTAGCTTACTCTAAAACATATTTGAATTTTTTTGAAATTAAATAAGGTAAAAATAATGATTTTAAGCCGTAGATATGTATATATATACACATATCTATCTATGTCTATCCATTTATCTCTCTCTCTCTCATATATATATATATATATATATATGTGTGTGTATGTGTGTGTGTGTCATAAGCAGTCTACCGACAAAAAAAAAGAAGGGGAAACTAACCTTCATTTGTTTACCCTATGAGCAAATATCTGTAAAACCTTTATCGTGCAGCTTGACTACCGAAAATGAGGCTTACAGATGCTGTCAGAACGCTATCGTGTCTCCAAGCTACGAAAAGCTTTGACCGTAACTGACGCCATCAGTGAATTCAAACGTGCGTCCGATTGCATGCCAGCTGCGCGCATTACTATGGCTAAATTGTACGTATGAAAATTATTATACAACAGAACATATTCGCTTAAATTCATTTTGTAAATATAATCATAATTCAACGTTAAATTTTCTTTACAATACATTTCATAAGTAATTGAGTGTATGAGAAAAAAAATTCCGCAGTTCTAGAAATAGTGCTTTCGATAATGCAATAAACAAATTGCAATTGTTTCGCTGCCAATATTGCCCGGAAGCCCATTTCAAACGCAGCGTTATCGGTTTCCGATAATCAAAGAAAGAATATTGGATCAGTTGGAAGGGGAAGGGAACGTTTTATTCCAAAGAAATATTTCTGGATCTGCTATTGGCTAAGAAATTCTGTTTTTCTTTATTTTTATCGTATTAGATACCGAAAATTTAACTTAACTTACTAATTATGTGAAAATATAATTTACATTAATGAGAGAAAACTTTGATAAAAAACAATATATCAACTAGTGCCTCAATATTGCCTTATTATATCAAAATATTGCCTATTTTTTTTCAAATTTAAGCATTCAGAGATTGAATTTCTTATGAAAATGCTTGATTTAAAAGGGAACGCTTTCAAATTCTTTTGTAAAAAGCATCTGGTTTTAAGTTAAAAAAATATATCACGTTGTTCTTCTTCATTGACACAAGGTGGGCCGTCTGCCTACTGGCAGATTTCCAGATAGGAGATATTTTCTTTTTAGGGGTAGGGTTGAAAGCCCTATGCCGACACTCTACAGTCCTATTAGATCGGGACCTACGGTTTAAGGTGGATTCCAAATATGTACAAACATCCACAGCACAGAAGTGACTCGAACCCAAAACCTGTGCACCACCCAAAATTTGGCACCGAGCGCCAGAGCGCTAATCGCAATGTTAATAAATTGAATTATTAAGCCTTCTCTTACTTCCACTCTAATATTTCTAATAATTGAAATTTTTTAAAGAATACTAATGATTTGCTTTGTTGTGTATATTCATAGAAATCTAGTCCTTATTGGATCTTTTTCAGTTTATCCATCTTAATAAGAGGTTATTGGAATTCGAAATAACATAAAACACTGAATGACCAGTAAAAGTTCATTACAAACCGAATAAAATTCTGAATTTTAAACAAGAGTGTTCAATTCAAATTTTAGGATTTTCTAAAATGTGAAAGTATTACATGGTTCATTCATTTATTTAACATTAATTGAAATTGCGAACTATTGGACAATTTTAATAACTCTTGATTATAAAAGTTTACAAATTCTTGATTAACTTTAATTATGAAATATTTAAAGCTTTTTTCTGCATTTTATAATTTGCAAAAATATATCAGAATGATAAAGAAAATTCGATGACTCATGTGGTCTACGAGTAATTAGTGAAATGAAGAATTGATTGTAACTTTTTAATGACATCAAAGAAATATTCTTATTATATTTCAAAGAAATTCATTAGTGAGTAATGATGTATTATTTTTTCTATTTCTATAAAACTTCATGTATATCTTATTACACTGACAGGTTTATTTTTAAGAAGAGTTATATTTATATAAAAAAATTATATTTTGCCTACAGAAATCAATTTATAATAATATCATAAACTGTAGTGCTGTCTCCTGTGTAGGGACCATAATGTTAAGCAATTGGGATATTTTAATGTATTTTTCTTAATAATAAAAAATGCTACATTGCACTGAAAAGCAATTCATAAATGAAACCTTTGAAACAAAAAATTAAGATATTTATTGAAGTTAGATGCATTATTGAAAATGTTATTAAAAACCTTTAAATATAAAATATAATTCAACTTTTATTAGGCATTATAATATCAAGTAATATTTTATATTCGCTATAATTGTATTTATAATAATTTATTATAATGATTGTACTTTAAAAAAAACTAATAACATTTGACTTTATGTTACCTTTTCTTTAACTTAAAAAAACAGGAGATTAATTCAAATAAATGGGATAAATTGAATTCATGTTGAATAGGGAAAATTGAAATCTACATAAAAAGTTCATAAAAGTACATTTACATTTATATACCAAATAAATGAATAAAAATAAATTTTAAAAAATACCGTTACAGTAACTCTAAGCCTCACATAAAATCTTTGTTTTTCGGCGTACTCATATAAATGAACAAGAGGGATAGCATTGAAAAACTAGATTAGCATAACTATAATTATATGCTCAATACAAAATCAAACCATATCATATTCAATATCAAAACAATTCATTTAATCTTTTGACACGGTACTGAAAAGAAGCTAATATTGTTTTAAGGCTAAAAATAGAATCATTATTTTTGAAAAGTGTGGCCTATACCTGATTTATGGTGTTCACATATGCATACAACCCACGATTGTGAATACTTGAAACATCTCTCATGGAAGACGATCAGCCAAGATCATCTTTCATGCGCCAGTTTCAAAATAAAAGCTAGTATTTTCAAGAGAGTATTACATTTTCGAAAGAACAATAAAAGTCTGCTGTAGCTCTTGAATAAGATAAAAGTGCAATACAGCTCTGTGCCTCAACACAGCAGGGTTCAGTCGTGATCTGTTTTTAGGGCAACGATATATCATGCACTTGGCTTTTCAGAACACAAGTATGCGAGACATTTATTTCCTTGTTGTTTTCTTGAAAGAATGGAACCTAGTCTCTGCTCTCCAAGATGGAGTTTTTTTTCTGTTGGGAAATGGATAGATTCATTTTTGCGTCATAGAATCAAAAATATATGGACAGAAATGGAAATATTTTCAATTGCTTTTATTCTAATGTATGAATATAAACGTAATTGTTTTATAGTCACGATTTCATCAAAGCTTTTTTCGAAATTTTCTTCAATCTTTAAAAAGTAGGAATCCGCGTAGTATTTGCTTTTTTATTCAAATCAATTATTTTCTTAAAAATATTGTAGCGATCTAAAATTCGTAATAAAATAATATATATTTGCTATTCTATACTCAAAAAGTTAAACAAAGAATTTTTAAGCAACAAAAGAATATACTTAAATGCTTCATTTAAAATGAAATGAAAATTCTGATGTGAAAAGAAAATTTGTAAACAAATGGTTCACTTTCCGAAAATTGGATGTGTTGTCATTAATAAATCTCACCATACTAGGAATTCTAATTTTCTTAATAATCCTAGGTTAGAATGCAGAAAAAAATTGTTAATTTGATTTAGTTGAAGAAGTTTGTTTAGATATTTTACGATTGTATATTTTGAGCATATGCCACTTTTTGTGCAGATTTCAATAAATAGAGAAATAATGTTCAAAAAGTGTATCTAGTATCTATTTTGAAATCTGTCTACTCAAATTTTAAAAAGTAAAGCAGAAATTGGAAAAAGTAAAGCATGCGAGAACTCACAATTTGAACACCTTTCGGCGTTTTCAAGAATTCATATGACATTTTCGCAAATCTTCTGTCGAGCTGAATATTAAAAAAAAGTATATTTGAAATTTATTATTCATTAATTCATTGAAATTTATTATTCATTAATTTATCATTCATTCAGTTTTCCTCTATTTCACCGAATAGAAGGCGAACAAAATTAAATATATCTCACGTATTTTGCATCTACTGACATCTAAAATAGGATTTGCAGATGTAAAATCCATGATATATTTATCATTGAGTTTTAAGGATATCTGTATTGTAAGACAAAAGTTTCATTTCTTTAAGGAAAGATGGGAAATAAAACTTTTTTTGCATAGGTTTTGCGCTGAAAATTTAAGTTTCAATATCTACTTTTAGTCAGTTTTAGTATATATTCAAAAGTAATATCATATTACAGGTTTTTCCAAAATCATATACGAATTGAATTTGTGTTTTTTACAGTTCTGTTTTAGCTTTTTTGAGTAACTCAACGTTCAACTAACGTTTTGAGTAACTCTTTGCGCCGTATTTATCGAATATCTTTCTGTTTGGTTTGTCTGTCAACTGTCAGTTTCTACACACATTGAGCTAATTAGACCGGTACCTACACTTTAATGTGGATTCCGAACTACTAGCAAACATGCATGCCACCGTCACGATTCGAACCAGATGCCTGCGGTGCCAAAGTGGTAGCTAACTGGCAAACAGGCCTTGGTTTTTCTGCTATCAATAAGACATTTTCAACTTCATTTCCCCTTTTATACTGTATGTTTGCTTATGCTTACCAAACAGCTAAAATGTTCCCCAATCAATCGCCTTTATTTAATCAAGTGAAATCAGGGAAAGTTTTTTACGCGTAGGTTTCAAAAATGTGAAGTTGTAACTTTTTATTTAACAGTTAAAGTTAACGAGAAATATGCGTGTAGAACAATTATTGGTTGAATGTGATAGTTGCTGGTTCAATATTAAAAATTTAAAAATCACCAATCACCTATCAAGAATTACCAATTAGTCCAATCACGATTAAAATTTGTTTAGTAATGCCATTCTAAATGTATCAGTAAATGAAATTAATTTCCAGAGGAATCTACCATTCACTACATTCCTTTTCAGCTTAAAATATTTTATGAACAGTATTAAAAGTAAAATGCTTGCATTCAGTTAAAATCCTTCTTCACTTAATAAATTCATTAAAATATCATATTCCCTTAAACAGCATTCAACTTCTAAGAATTATGTTTTAACTATAGAATACGATCCTTCAATTAGAATAATTTAATTGAATTAAGAATAATATCCCAAATTTACATGGAACTTATTATAGCAGTAAAGATAATTAAAATAAATCACAATATTTATCATGTTTCAAAACAAAACCGAACAGTTTCAAAACCCTACAGTTGCTGCCTAAGATAATATTAAAACCAAATTATTCTAATAATATCTATGTATTTAATAGAATAAATATTTCAATTAATTATATCTTAAATTTAGTTTATTATTTTTATTATGTCCACATTAAAATATTCTTACAAATTATTAACCAAATAGAAAAATTACTTTTGATAGAGATGTCAAAAATAACTACTGAGTACTCAAAATGTTATTTATGTTGATAGCATATTTAACGTTAGGAGCTATTATGAAGCATGGATAAAAATAGGATTTCAAAATTTTCATAAATCCAATTTAATGTACACTCCTTTGCATTTATTTTATAAAGCTTTCGGGGCACTGTGCTTAGAAATTATTTATGTCAAAAAGCTTGCCTTTTACCTGAGGCCATTTGTTTGGAACAAAACAAAAAAACTAAGAATCATGAGTATACCAAGTTTGTTAAATATGCTGATTAAAAAACATCTGTTGCAAAAAATACCTTTATTTTTGGCGACATTGCGTTCTTGTAATAGTGAATAGTATAATAAATGATGATTAGAAATTCAGAGCGTATTACATAGTTTTAAGTTAGTATATCATTAAGTCTTTACAGAACCATTTGAAAATGTTTGTTCCACTTCGTATTTTTACCATGGAAGAATAGACTATAATTATTTTCCTTTCGTTATAAAGTTTTGAAATTTATTGTAGACTATGTGCATAATTTAATAACAGTTATTTCCAGGGTTATATTTATACTTTTTCCGCCCTTTCCAAGATCATATTTTTTTAACTACTGACTAACATTTTTTAACGGATTTGAAGTTACTCTTTTTCAGGTGAATACAAAATAATCAAATTATTCAAGAAAATGTTTTTAAAATGATAATTTCTGGCTTGTTTAATGTCATTGACATCGATTCTTGGAAAAACAAGCATTACTAACGGGATAAAAATAATAACTTTCAATTAATTTAAATACAAAATGTTTTGTATTATTGTTTTAAAAAAAAAGCGAAAATCACGTGTTTGATAATATACTCACTACGTCTATATAACTGAAACCAAATTCTACACGAAAAATTGAATAAATCCATGGCATCAGGGGGTAATTTATTGTAAAGTAATCTATACATACTTTTTTTGCCAGATTATATGTAAACATTCATTCGCATGAAATAATTTTAGGGATAGCCTTTATATATTTACTTCCTTATTGTTGGAGTCATTTCAAATAAATTAAATCTGTACTCAAAAGGTATAAATATATGAGCTTTTTTGTCTACAGTCAATTTCTTCCTTAGAACTTCTTTTCTTCCTTAGAAACTTCGCCAGAATTTCCAAAGTTCATTTTAGCAAATGCGAAGTGTTTTGAAATCGATCCTGCAACCGAAAGGAATAAAGAAATCGGTTCTAATCCCTTCTGGGAAAATTGCACTATAAATTAGTATTTATAGTGCATAAGATATAATTGTCTTATTAGAAATAATATTTATCTTACATCTGAATTTTATCGATGAATTCTAAAATCATCGGAAGTGCATTATACCAGATGTAGTTCTTGAAAAAAAACATTAACAGAGTGAATTATATTTACATTACCTTTGTAAATGGATTCAAGTGTTATTGTACAGCGTTGATAATAGGGCTTAAAGTTGGTGTGAAAAGTGAGAAGATTTGTTTTAATAGGAATCTATTATAATTTAAATATAATGATATATTTTTTTGCAAATATAGCTTAATTAATCGCCAAACAAAGTAATCTTAACAAAAAAAATATTTTACTATTCTCTAAGAGAGTACACTTCGGTTTAAATGCATACAAATGTTTTCTACAAAGAAAATAAATTAGTTAAAATTTTAGGCTTCATATAATATGTTTTTTAATTGAAAAGGAAATAGAAAAAGTAAAATAAAACCCTCTTTAAATATGTTTTTCTTCCAAAATAATAATATTTTTTCCATAATAAAAAATTATGATTAATGTCAATGATTTTATTAAATTTTTAAATTGTAGAAACAAGGATCCTATCTATCTCATTTCTATGAAATTTTTCATGATTTTAAAGTTAACAAGTATAGAGTTATATTAAAGAGTTTCACAATAGGAATGCTTCTTTTCTGCACTGATATCTAACATTTCTTTTTAAGGCTTTTATTACGCATTACATTAATGTGTAATAAATTCTCAAAAAGTCAAAACTAAGTTTAGTAAAAAGAGCTATCAAACTAAGCAGATGTTTGTAGTTTAATTTTTTAGAGTGTTGAAAATCAGTTTAGAAAACGATGTCCCAAAGATACAATTAATCAACAATGAAAAATAAATAAATACAAAAAGCAACAGTAGAAATCTTTTCTTATAGAAACTAATGTTTTGATTGAAAGAAGTGAAAGAAAAAACATTGCTTATAACAATGCAGCCATTTACAATAAAAAAACAATAACAAAGAAACTATTTCCATCTTTATGGAAGCATTTAATGTGGATTGGATTTAATATTTTGTAAAGTAACTACCCGAAGAAACCATTTTATTAGTGAAGATTTGTTTTTTTATCTTTTTCATTCAAGTAATTTGAAATGTCAATTGAAAGGCCTCTTCAAACTTCCTAGCAGTATTATTTAAGAAATAAATGCACAAAATGAAAATATGAATACCAGCGAGAAAGCGCAAGTTGTAGAAAAGAATATTTGAATGTAGATGAAAAAATGCCTTTATTTGCACTCGGTTGTTATAGATTTATTTCTTCTCACGTAAAAGAAACCAATAACTGGTTGAATTCACATTGAGATAAACAATTTGAACTAGTATTTGAAAATACTGAGAATTTTTTATGATAGTTTTGAAATACATAATAGGTTTTTATGAATTTCGAAAAATATTAATTAAATGGTTTTTCTACATTCATGAACAATTTGGCTTCATTTATGCTCAATACAAAACAAAATTCAACATTATTGTATATTTACCAGAAGTAATATTTTTTGTTCTAATGATGTTAAAATTTATTTTTATCTTGAAATTAATTCAGAAAAAAAAATTAATTAAGAACTGTCAACAAGTACTAAAGCTGCATAACTATAGCTGTATATTCAAATTGTTTCAAATATTGTATAAATTTTAACATAAATTATAATTATAAAAAGACAAAATGATATGGTTTTAGTAGCATCTACAATAATAGGAAAAAAATATTTTGAAAATTAATTATTTTTTTGAAAATAATTTTAATTAAATATTTAATGCAACAAATTATGGCAGTGTATCATATATTATTGGAAAGAGAAAATATTGTATAAAATCATACTTGTTTATACAATACTTTGCATTTAAAATTTCACATTTTAATTAATTTTGATCGAATTATTTTATTATTTAATGATAAATTCAATTAATTTTATTATTATAATTTTAATTAAAAAACTTATTTGATTTAGGATATATTTGCTTCACCCGCTAGCCGTAGTGATTTTTCTTAATTAAGTGTCTATATGCTGATACTAAAACCCCGTTGAATCATGATGAAAGTTGTGCCCTTATATAATCATTTCTTATTTTTTTTCCAAATTCAAATGTTCATTTAATAAGCACATTATTATTTCATTGCTTTACGTTTTACATATACATATATATCACTTTTATAATTAATGTTTTAATTATTACTTATAATTATTATTTGAAAAATAAAATTTTTATTGATACTATATCAGTCCCGTATGCTGATGATAACTATTAAATTTAAAATTAAATCTGAAATATTCCCTCAAGTAATATATGCCATTTTTTCGATTAAACATTTTCGATTTGTGATAATCGATGTTTTTAGAATCTGATTCGAAATTTTTACTTTTTACAGTATTTTCTTCGACATAACTGAAAAGTACTTCTCTTTTTAGCTTCTTTTTCATATATTTCAGAAAAATAAAATTTTCTTCATATACTTGCCAGTTTTTTCCCTTATCTAGTTTGTAAGTATTTCTTCCTTATATTTCACCAGAAAATTGCTTCGGTTGTCAAAAAAATTAAAGAAAAATATCTGTCACACAGCTCTCAAAGTGTGTCTGTATGAAAATAACATTTTGTGAACCTAAAAATTACAAAGGTTTTAAATCTGAATCTGAAAACTCTTTTCGATAAAAAAAAATTGAACAAGTAGAGAAAGTTTCCAACAATAACATTCCTGACAAGTTTTCCAATAGGAATTTCATTATTTTGTGCAAATGTTTTCTATAGTTAGAGATATACGATTTTTTCCTTTTTGAAACTTATAAATGGCTAAAATATGAATTCGTACCTCAATCTATACTAAAATATTTTTACATTTCCATATGAATAGAACATCCAGAGGATTTCCAAATTCTGAGAAGTTTTTGGAGTAATTTTCTGATTCTGTAGAAATTTTCAAGCGGTTCTTATGGTATATATTATTACAGCGCATTAAAATGAAAAACTCAGCTTTTTCAAATAATGTTTTGCAACGATTTATATTTGTTAATTGGTTCTACAGGTTAGTAAACTGTACTTCTGAAATAAAGCTCAGTTCTAACCTCAACTTGCCGAATCAAACCTGAAGACCCTGTATCTATACTGATCAGAGATTCGTTAAATTTATAGGTTGGAAAGTCCCTCAATTGAGTTTAATGAGGTGGATTAAGGTTGAAAATGGCCCATCAGTATTCAAGTTGTTCGTACAGATTAGCTGTAACAACAAGGAATAATATTGATTCACCTAAGGGATATTTTAATAAATGACATTCAATTTTTTAAAATCTAGTGTTATAGAGACTTAAATAAAAGATATTATATTCAGTGAATTGTAATAACATCATTTTTCCTTGACTATACAATAGAAACAAATGAATGAACCGAAATATTTCTTACACTTTACTAAGGCATTTAATATTGATTTAAGTTTTGATCAAAGTAAATTTTTTAAGAAGTTGGAATAATATAGAAAGTTTAAAAAAATAGTAAAATAAAAGGGGGAAAAAAATAATGCCTACAACAATTTGTGTACTATTGTTCAAAAGACAAAAATAATTCACAGAAAACATTAGAAAATTGAGAACAACAAAGAGTTACCAATAATTTCAGAATTAAACTTCGAATTTTATTTGAAATGTTAAACACGATGAATATAATCAATCAGAACAACAGAATAAATGCTACCAATTAAATAAATTTTATTTAATATGAATGTTTTTAATTAGGGATTAAACTTTGTATTAATAAAAAAACTATACAATTGTTTAAAATATTATTTTAATTAGTAAAAGCCTATTATGATCTATTTATATTCATATATATTCAATAAACGTCGAGAGAACTCGAAAAATATTAATTTAATAACTATTTATTTTAAGAAGTCATTATATTGAAGAGAAATTCAATTAAGAAAAATTTCTTTGTATATTCACGAATAAACATCATTAACAGCGCTCTTTTATTTTCTATTTAAATTGCATTTTATGCTTTAAGTAAAAACAGTTTGATGATACTGGGGATTTTCTTCGAAATATTCAAGCAGGCAAAATAACACGAATTTAATAATGCTTTGTTAAATCAATTGAATTTAATGTTTCAATTTTCCCTTAATATATTTACCAGTCATAAATTTCAAAAGGCTTTTTATTCAGTTGAATGAAATTTAAAGAAAACTATGTTATTAAGTTATACAGAAGAATGAAACTAATAGCTTAGAGATATATTTTCCGAGATTTTAGAAAAAAAATGTGAGCGTACATTGATATGCGAACTTCGTCTTGTTAAGGAATTACCGGAAAATTAGATTTAGGAGCTTATAGAAATTAGATTTCTTTAAAAAGGCGATCTAATAAGTTTTTACCTGCATAAACGTTAAAACATCTACCTTTGTTAGTAATCCATTGATTCCATTTCTTTTGAAAACAATTACATCACTTACCTGGCACTGCCATTCACTTAGAGTGACTAAAGGAAAAAAAAAATGAATTAAATTGAAAGTAATTTTTTCAATTCAATAGCAGTCATTTAAAAGTGAATAATGTGGGTTCAAATAATTCTTTCATTTTAATGTATGATATTTAATCACTAAATTACTTTGTTATTCTTATTATAATTATTATTATTGCGGTTCATCGGGGAGCCGCCTGTTTCAGTTATGTATATCTAGGTACCATAGGTTTCGGGTTCGAGTCCCGGTGGTGCCATGAATGTTTGTAGGGGTTCGGAATCCACTTTAAACTGTAGGCCCCGGTATGTTTAGCCTAAAGTGTGCACAAGATGACCGACAAACCAAACACTTATGTATATCATGAACAGCTCACCGAATGGTGATGAAGGGAGGGTATTTCCTTAATGAAGGACTTTTAGGATTAACCACCCACATTTGCGTGCCTCAAGAAAGTATCAGGAAAGATTCAACAAGATGTCGATGAGCTTATGCGGGTAAGCAAGATCGTTGTTTCTGAAAACAGCGACGGCAACGAATATCGCCAGTGGATTGGATCCTCCAGCACCCTAGCTGTACCCTGAGTTGGGAGCTTCAAAAAGGATCCTTATTAATTTCATTCCTGAAGTTTTTTCAATGTCAACTCAATTAGCTTCTTTTATTTATAAAGTCCCACTTTAAGTTTTATTAGAGAGTTTTTGCATACCGTATTTTTTTCTCCCTTGCACGCCTGCTCATAGGAAATTGCGCATGCGTATCTGTAATAATGTTTCCTATGAGCATGCGCAATTTCCTATGAGCAGGCGTGCAAGGGAGAAAAAAATACCGTATTGTAAAAATACGGTATGCAAAAACTCTATTATTTCTCTACACTCCTCCACAAAAAACCCCTTCATAACCTATACATCGATTGATAATACTTACACTCTTTTAGTATTAAACGTTTTTCCATTCATAGAAATTACTATCCGGAAACATATATATATATATATATGAGCCGTTTTCTTTGAAAGTGCATTTATATTATATGGAGATACTTAAGATTGAGTTTGTATTTGAAAGGTTTTGAAAAATGTGGGTGTATGTCAAAACGCTCATTTTACGTTTTTTAAATACTAAAATCACGAATAATAAGGGATGAATCGAGTGTTTTAAACTCAGCATTTTCACCAATGAAGTTTTAAACATCATTGTATATGTGTTTTTTTAAAACCCTTAATCGACATATATGCAGCCATTTACCTCTTCAGTATTAGCAGTTTTTCGTCTTAGAAATGCATTTTCTAGAGGTTTCATCGAAACAAAATCATCTCCTTTTTAAGGCACTACCCTCCTTCAGCAGCATGGAGCCAAGTCAAACATCTAACTACTCTCCATCACAACAGAAGCTGCCCTCCTCCTTTCCCTTCTTCCATGAATCAACATGGGTTCGTGGATTTGGTCTAGATGTTGCTGTCTACTAAATCGGATAAGGAAAAAAAAAAAACTGAAAAAAACTATAGATATATTATTTATAATGAGTTTTAGGAATGAAGATTTCCCTTTGTTAGTATTTAAATAAATAAATATGTACGGGATTCAAATGTGGAATATTTTAAATGATTTTAGTATTTTAAAGAATTTTATCGAGAACAATAATTGAATATTTATTCATTTTCAGTACCAGAAGCCAAAACGACTTTTCTAGAACTAAGTTAAAATATTCATATATTTTAAATAATTAAAGAAACAGGGAACTACATGAAAAGTTTTTAATAAACATTTGCTTTATAGGATTCGTTTTAGTATTACAATTTGTTCTGTTAAAAAACATTTCTCAGAATAAAGTCTGAAAATAAATGAATATTTGTTCTGTAGATTATAAATAAAATGAATTTCCTATAAATCTACTTTAAAAGTATTGAATTCTCATTTCCGTTAAATAAAATTATCATCATGTTTTGCTATATCCCTTATTGGAAAATTATTAATTTTATTTTAAATGTAAGAAATTTAAGCTCATAAACCAAATTTTTGCTTTTTATTAAAATAATGAAACACATATCCAGTAAAGCAAAGTAATAATAATAATTTTCACTCAACTGATTAAACAACAACGTTAAGATTCCCATTTAGAAATATAGCTAATAATTAGTATAATGAACAAAATAGCAAAAAGATATTAATGCATGTTGATATAAGGTTTACCCATTATCCTTAATTACTTTCAAACAAATTTATAATGTATTTACGACATAATTACTTATTTATTTATTTTGAGGTATATTTAGTAGAGTATGCAAAATATTTTTGTATTAACCAAAATTAAACTCAATAATCCTCTTCAATAAATTATTAATATGACGTTTCGGAATATAAACAGTTGATCAATCGCAAAGTCGGAAAAATAGACACTTCATTTGCTGTTTACTTTTACGGGCCTAAACTTTCCAAATCCTTCTTAAGAATTTAAAGTATTTCTCCTCACTCCTCCACGACGGAGGTATCTTAATATGAAATGTGTCATTTCTATATATTTAAAGCAATATCAAACTGTGGAAACTTAGTGAAATAAATGTAGCCCTATCCCAGTTATTATTTTCTATGGATATCAACGTCCAAACAAACCTCAAAACTTCTCAACAAAAGAGTCGTCAAATGAAGAGACTTTTTGGCAGGTTGCCTAATATGGGATGGTCGGCAGAACTTGGACAATGAAGTTCGCCAGTCCAATATCCTAAGACTGACGAGTTAATCTAGAGGTCACCGAATAAGAGAGATTTGGGTGAGCCTCACTTACAAAGTTTTAGTTTTCTCTGGAGAAAAGAGTTTTCTCGAAGTAACGTCTGTGATAAGTCAATAAAATTTAATAACTACATAAATTAAAGCTTTTCAAAAAAGAGGCTTTCGGATTTCAAAACAGCTTTTAGAGAAACTGACGTATAGATTTAAATTTAAATGACAAAATTTTACCAACCTTTTTACCTTTTTATTTTTGATCAACTTAATGACACCATTTTATTCATTAAGTTGGAATTGGTAATACTTTTGTTTAAACAAAGGAATTAAAGATTTGTTTAAACAAAAGAATTTAATAAATTAAAGCTTTTCAAAAAAGAGGCTTTCGGATTTCAAAACAGCTTTTAGAGAAACTGACGTATAGATTTAAGTTTAAATGACAAAATTTTACCAACTCTTTTACCTTTTTATTTTTTGCCATTTTGTTCATTAAGTTGGAATTGGTAATACTTTTGTTTAAACAAAGGATTCAGGTGCATTCTTATCATTTGCGTTTTAGTAAAGCAAACATCTTCAAGCTCTTTTTAGAAAATCCTTTACAACTGAGATATAATTTTGTTTACGAAAAAAATATTTCATAAAAAATATTTCATTTACCTTCGAGAATTTCTATAAAAATATGATATAAAAATAATAATAATATATCAACTCTCATCAGTCTTCTGAATTTCAAAAAGAATTGTGTGACAAAAATGTTTATTCTGAAAATGTTTTCCTTTTAATGACTTTAAACCTTTAATAGAAACATTTTCTTCGGTTTATTTTCAATATAATCAGAAAATAATTTAAAATTTTGTTTCCTGATGTTATTTGAACCTTCATTTAACATAAAAGATTCATTTTGAATTCGGGATGCAGACATCCTCTGTAATAAAATATTTGGCATTTTAGGCTGAAAAATTAAAAAAAATTTCAATTAAAATAAAAAGTTGTTATTTATACTTAATTTTCATCCCACTTATTTAATGATTTACGTTACATTATTTAGTTTACTTCATTTAGTATTATTTCTTATGAAACAAATAATAATGAACACTTCTAAATTGTAATATCTGACACTCAGTAAACTTCACTCATATATTATGTATTTTGAGAGAAAAAATAACGAATTCAATCTTATTATTTTTAACTTTCTTCCATTGTTGATATGCTGCGATGTAATGAAAGATGTTACTGATAAGGACAAAGCACGCAACTACCAGAATGGATCATTTGTTTTAAAATTTCTACGCCAAAGATTACGTTAAGTTAGGAAAAATAAATCCCGTTGGAACTTCTTTAAACTAAAAAATCAATACTCGTAACTAAATCATCGTTGTTTTCTGCTTAACTCAAAGTGTTACTAGGGAAATTTCTTTGTTCTCCTATAAGAATCAACTAGCAGCGTTTAAATTTAACCAAAGAGAAACAGTTATTATTATTTTTATTATTCTACCTTATGTTTATAGTATTAGAATAAATGCATCGAATAGAGCAGATGATATTATATGTTTCAATTAGCTCTGGAATTTCTCCTTTCACTGCATCTTGCTTACATAATGTCTGGAAAAAACTGACACAAAATGAAGAAAATAATCCATTTAAAAACGTATTTCTTAAGTTTATATCAATGTCTATGTAAAACAGTGGGGTGACAAAATAGAAATAATGTTTTTGATATATTTGAAAAGCATTTCAAGATTTGGCTTATGATTTTCTATTTTAACACTGCTCCTAATTATTAAATTAAGTGTAGAGTGTTTACACTACACACTTAGTTATTAATTATTAATTAATTATTATGTTAAGAATTATTATTATGTTATGTTAAATTAATTATATTATTAATTAATTAATTAGTTAAGAATAGTGATGCTTTATTCATTCGAATTCACAACTTACATCATCATCGTTTAAACCAAAACATGAAGATTATGAAAGTATTCCTGAAATCAAATAAAAATTTATCAGCTTATTTTACTGCCGAAATTAGAACTAAAATTAATGTAATATTAGGAAATTATTATTATATAGAAAAAGTTTCGTAGAAATATTTTAATAATAGTATTTGCTATACACTAATTTTCATGTGCTTACTAGATAGTTCTTACAAAAAAATTTTTACTAAAGATATAAAAAATAACAAAAATTGAAAAGGAATTTATTTGAAATCTGCATCTGCTGTAGAGGGGAAGTCATTAGGCATAGACAAACATCACAGAGTGAACAGCAGAAACTGCAGATTTGGATAATTAAGGTACCTTCAAGGCATTATAAACCATGTTATTTCTAGAAGACTGGATCCACATATTTCTAATAATATGAATGAATCAAAATTCTTTTCGTCTATAAGTGAGGATTATAACTAATAAATGACGATTTGAGTGCAGGTGGCTTTATAGAAAAATTCGAGTCACGTAAAACAACCACGTGCCTGTTTATGTCGTTTAATAGGATAAAGTTACGTTCAGTTTATGGCTAGAAAACCCCATAATATGTAATGGCTAAGATGGCAGGACCATTAAAAAGTAATTGTGTGATATACTACGATTAATAACTGATGTGTGAATTTTTAGATTGTGAAAATTAATTACCCACTGCTGGGACATCTATACTAAGTAATAAGCAGCAGGGAAAGATAGATGGATTAGGTGGAGATCGATACAGTGATTCAGTATTTCTTAGGAAATTCCAAAGAACGGAGAATTTACGGAAAAACTCTTAACAATAATGTGCAGTCACAGTCAGCTCAAAAATTACGAATTAAAAAGTAATGGTGGTGTTACTGACCAGAGAGAGTATTTTGAAAAAAATTTTGTGTTGCTTAAAAATATTATTTCTTTCAAATGGAATACATAAATCCATTTATATATACATATATATACACACACACATTCGCATACACTCCTTCACACACACACACACACACGCGCACACACATATATATATATATATATATATATATATATGCACAAAATAAGTTCTCATTATATGTTACTGATTACCAAAAATATGTTAAAATTAAACTTTGAATTATCTGTTTTATGTGTAAGAAATGATGCTAGTAATCTCGCATTTATAAAGACAAAAGATACAAAATTAAATGTGGGGCAATTTTTTTTTCTACATTAAAAATTTTTTCATTCAATTTCATAATAATGTTACGTTGGAATATTCAATTTTCGAGCCGTATGAATTTGAAATGATTAGACACTTTTCTGGTTTTCAATCAAAACATTTTAGTATAACATTTACCTATGCTTGTATAGCCAGGGCTGGTTGGGTTCTCGAGCTAGGTTTGAAACTCTATCAAAATCTCCCTTTCGTTTGATCTCGACTCAAAATCTCCATTTTGCATATTATGTATGGGTACGAGAAATCAATTAGTCCTTCTGTTAGGCTAGGAGATCCATTGATTAATTGAGTATGAGTCCTCCTGATGCCATCCTTCAGGTTGTTTGTTCCGAAGGGTGGTGGCAAAATGTGGCTGACAGCGAAGTACATACAGACCAGTCTGCCTATATGTACCCTGGGCAATGCTCTATTTACCACATAAATCAAGTTTTAGAGGTAAAAGGTTTAGATCAAAATTCCCCGGAATTCAAAGATAATCGTTATAATAAACTTGTGTAATTCTTTTTTACGTAGAGTTTCTTTTCAGCGTTTTAATAAATATAACTATTCATAACGTGTAATATTAAATAATTTATCACCTAAATATTTTTTAATTAGATTCATTTTTCAAAGAAATTATGTAGCAATTTTCAAAACATTTTATAGACAAATTAAAAAATTTATAATTCAAAATGAGACAAAACCAAGAGAGGATTTTATGAGTCGTTTCATGGAAACATACTTTCAACCAATATTTGTACGAATTGTATTAAAAGTCGTAGGAAAAGGAGAGTAACAGAAGTATTAAATTTATAAATATAAATAATAAACTCAAGTTGGTAAACAAGTTCCCATATCTCGAATATCAACTATTTCGTGGGAATTCCAGTAGGAAAAGCAATTAAAAAAATCCAGATGACTATAGAATTTGAATAAAAAAAGGTGGCTGAAAATTCAGCTATAGATAAACTTGATTGCAGTGTATCCAAATATTCATAAAAAATGGAATGAGAAACTACTTCACTGTTTATTAGTTTTAATTGAAGTATCTGCTTAACTGAGTGAAAGAAATAAGCACCGGAGTTCACTTTAATAAACAGAACACTAAACAAAAACTTTCTGTGTGTAGAAATATGATAATACAAAATGTTCAAAAAACTCATTTTAACATTGAAAATGCAACTCGTATGAGAATCAACCTTAATATTTATTCTCTGAATTAAATTTTCGATAAGAAATCAAGTTTAAATATTTTCCTTATTTAACTTGAAAGTTATGCTAACCAGTACGCTTTATTCTTTTGGCATTAGAAAAATCGTATTTTAAGAGCTCACTCGGAAAAACCCGGGAAAATGACTCATAGTTTTTTTAAATAATGAAACAATTTTGAGGAATTCTGTTGTTAGTCGTAAACTACTTTTCTAGCGTTTTAACAAAAATGCAAATGAATATTTGAAACAAAATAATTAAAACTATAAATATTTCTTTTTCAAGAAACCTTTCTGCGAAAGAGTAAGATTTTTCTTCACTTGTGTTTTTATTATTTCTTATTATCCTAACTGTAATTATGATAAATCTGGGGGAAAATAAACTAAACCATGAGAATATTTTTTTCCATCCTTTATTAAAAAACGTAGTAAGTGTTACGTAATTTATTTTTATTTTGTGATGACAATAATTGTCACCGAGTAAAGATATAAGCTAATTATTTTCTTCTGATGAATTTTTTACTTTAAATGAAAATTGAAAAAAATTTTGGAAGGCGGAAGAATTTTGTGAACATATTTACATTAATTAAAATGGAAAACTTAAAGTTAGAAGAAACTTGTATAATATTTTTAAGTAGTTCAACTTAATTAATTTAAAACAAATATTGTTTTTTATCTACTTTAAACACGTTTAAAAATTTCATCAAAAATATACAGTTTATGAATAGCGATTAAACATAATTGCATTAAATTGCAAAATAAAAGGCTAATCATCTCATATTTGGAGAATTCTATGAAAACTGAAGTTGCGAAATCAAAATTTCAAATTTCACATAGAGGCTTTTATTATACACATCATTTTAAAGTTTAAAGAATACATTTAATGTTTTCAGTAATTATTTCCTGCAATATTTTTGTAAGAGGCTCTTCATCAGTTGGATATAGGGTGGAAAATTTTAAAAGCTGTGTTTTTAATTGCACAACTCCAGTGTGGGTGTCGAGCTAGAGCACACGGGGGGGGCGTGCAAAGCGAGCAGAACCAAGAAAAGATAAAAGCGAGGGCGGATGCAGAGTATGTGTGTTAAGTAGTAGAGATGGTTGGAGCACTGAGCAGCATTGGAGAATAAAGTGAAGTCTTGGAAAGTGGTAGATGTTCTCCAAGCGTTGAAAAGTTTCAAATCATCTGTAGGCAATTCATAATGATTGTTGAATAGTGTTTACATTGTATATAAGTCAATGAACAAGTAATATAAAAACAAAAAATTTAAGTCAATTCCTACTTTTTTTTCACTATATTGCAGAAAGTCCTTTATAAATAATTTTCATTCATTTTTTTAAGTTTATCTGGCGCCATCTATTGGTGCAACTTATACTATACTTAGTCTACTTAACTTACTCTATATGCAACTTAAATCCAAAAAAACTAAAATTAATGAATTAAACTTAATTACTGAATTAATATTTGAAAAAACTGTATTAGCATCAAGTGTCATTCACTACGAGTTAAAAAAAATGTATTTGAACTTGAGTGGAGGAATAGAAAGTATTTTTCTAACGATTGAAAATTGGAACAAGATATATATAGGGAGAGTGTGAGCTAATAGAAAGAATTGAATAAATGTTGGTGTTGAATTTGTTCAAGTCGTATTATATAGAGAAGTTATTTACTGTTATAATAGAATTTTATTTTCTCTAACTATTGCATAACATTCGAAACAAAATTCGTATTTTTGCACTTAGATAATTGCCACACTTCTCAGACGTTCTGTTTCAATCGTAACAAATTCTAAATTATACTTATTTAAAAATTAGATACTGAAAAAAGAAAATTGTATTTGATATTGTTCTTATTTTGATTTAATGTAAAATAATTTTTAGTAATAAAATACAGTTTGTTAACATAATTATTTCTAATCTAGTAATAAGATTTTTCGTTGTATCAGCCATTATTTAATTTTCCCTAGAAAATAGCTATAAATTTATTCCTTTGACTGACGTTAATAAATACTAATAAAAAATCCGTTCCATGATGAAAAACTGAAAAAAAATATCTGATTTTTGTCTTATTAAATTAAATTATATTGTTGAACAAAAGTAAATATTTGTTTTTCAAAGACGGTGTGGTTATTTTCTAATGCTGGGCACTTTGAAACAATCATAGATAATACTTATGTTTTACATATAAGAAACTACATGTATTTTATATATATGTATATATATATATATATAATATCAAGAGCCAAAATATTATGACCACCCCTACATTTTGCAATGAACTCGCCTGGATGACGTGGAAGGCAAAAACATTGATCATGTGGAAGTGGTATTTATCTGGTATTAAGTGGTGGTATTAATCCATGCCAAGGCGGGTTGAAGCTGTGTTGTGGGCCAACTCGTTATTGACAGGTGGCCATAATGTTTTGGCTCTTGAGTGTATATAGTATGTTAACTTTAGATATTTTAGTACGTTTTCATTTTGTGCATTTCAAGACAGAAAATCAGCCTATTGTTTTTCTTTTGTGTAACTTTGCACAACTTGATTAATTTTTTGCTAAATTTCATTAAACTCAAATGAATAGGAATTTCATATTTGCAATTTTTCTGACTTATCTTAAATGCTTGAAAGCCAGAGTATTATATTTTTTTTAGTTTTTTAGAAAATGTGCTTGTGTTTTAAATTTTATACTTTAAAATATTACATAAAAACTAAGGAAATTTATCCAATATTATATATACTATTTATCCAATTTGGAGAAAATCCATTTTAGATTTCTAAAAATAATTAACTTTTGTATTTTAAAAAATTAGTAAATGTTTTTGCATTTCATAATATTTTGTTTCTTATTCCACTTGGTAGACAACAACATCTAGACCAAACTCACGAACCCGTTCGGTCTCATGGTTGAAGGTAGTAGGTTGAAGTCTGGCTTGGCTCTGTGATGCTGACATTTTTACGGGTCTTGGTTCTCGGCCCTAGGCCCAACGCTTTGCAGTCATATTATGCCGGCACCTAAGGCTTAAAGGGAATTCTGAACCACTACAAACATCCATGGCACTGTCGAGACTCGAACCCGAAATCTATGGCACCAAGCACTAGACACTCGGCCGTCAGGCCCTATTTCATAATATAAAAATTGTTCATGCCCAATTGAATATTTTAAATAAGTTCAAAAAAATTATAAATTAAGAAAACTAAAATACAGTCAATACAATCAGAATGAAATCGATCTATTAAAAACATGCTGACATAACTCCAAGTTATGTTATAAGTCTTAATATCCATATCTTCGGATATATCCAGTCCATAATATCCAAAGTTATGCTGACACAATTCCAAGCTATTAATACAGCTGAAGTATTTTTTCATTTGTTGAATTGTATTTATTTTATTAAAGCTGCACATTTGATTTTCTTTGGATTTAACATCGCTGCAATTAAATATTTGAATTGCTCATGGTTTCTATATTAATATCTTCAGAAATATTAAACTATTTGATTTATGCATGTATGCTTAGTTTTTTCAATTACACCTACTCTCACTGAAATCTTTTTGAGATATTCCAGATAACTAGATATATAGATTTATAGTTAAAAGACTATTAGATGCTCCGTTTACTACAAAATTACTCTATAATGAAAAAAAAATTCCATCATATTTCAGCACAAAAAATATTTCATTTAAAATAATAGCATTCTTTTGTAAATATTATAGACAATATAGATTATTTTCCTAATTATGGTGCACGAAAATTTTCTAAGATGGCGTACATAAAAAGTGTTCATTACATTGTTACAGCTGCATTTGTCAAAAATATTAGAACTTGTATGTCTAATTATGAAATCTTTTTCAATTCCTTCTATTAGCTCACACTCTCCTATATATATCTTGTTCAAATTTTCAATAAAATACTTTTTATTCATTCACTCCAGTTCAAATACATTTTTTTGGACTTGTAGTGGATGACACTGGATGTTAATACAGTTTTTTTAAATATCAATTCAGTAATTAAATTTATTTAATTAATTTTAGTTTTTTTATATTTAAGTTGTATATATCTACCAATAGATGGCGCCAGATAAAAAATGAATGAAAGTTATTTATAAAGTACTTTCTGCAATATAGTGAAAAAAAAGTAGCAATTGACTTTAAAAAAAAAATTTTATATTACTTGTTATTCCTAATTTACTATTAAGTGTCATTTACAACATATTACTTTTTGTATAAATATTTTTTTTTTCTTTTCTCTGGTTCGCTTATTTGCATCAGCATGTGAGAAATAAAGTACAATCAAATACTATAAAAAATAAACCATTCTTCTAAAAAATTCTCTCCTGAAATGTTGAAGAGATTTCTTACTTTGAAATATTTTTATTAAAAAAATATAATTTACGAAAATGAGATTATTCAGTTTTTACAAAATTTTTAATTCATCTTATCTAAGTTTTAAAGCAACTTAAGACATACTTCATTTAAAAAGTTTTGAAATACCATAATATAAGCTGCTTTTGATACAACGAAGTCTTTCACGTAGAGTTATTTCAAAAATTTTTTTAAAGAGGTGTTTTGTTGTACAACTTTGTTGAAGAAAGATTTTAAGAGGAAGAAAATATATAAGGAAATAAAAAGGATGCTCAGAAAAATGGCGTAACGCTTCGGTATATGTAAAGAAATGATAAAGCAAAAATGTTTCTTTCAAAATTTAAGGAATCGTGACACATTTTTGCTGTCTGTTTGCGAAACGGTGAGCATAAGAAAGGTAAGTTTATTTCTTATTAGTGGTAAATTTATTTCTTATCCTAAGTTACTTAATGTCCTTTACTTTAACTCTTTAAGGAAATATACATTACGTTTATACAGTCAAATGTCTCACGATCCAAAGAACTTCCTTATGTTTTTTTACGACGTTATGTTATTAAGAAGTAATTGTTATTAAGCAACAAAAATGCGCCTAATTTATAAAAATATTCATTGATCGTAAAGTTATTTATCTGAAATTAATCTATGCTTTTTCCTTCGAATTAAGTGATATAGAAGTTATTTTTCTTGTTTGATAACAGTATATTTTCTTAATATTTTTGAATTGAGGGCAATATAAAAAAGTATCAAAACAAAACGTAAATGTGGTTTTTAACTGTTCAGTTTTCAAAATAAAAATCATTACATTTTTTGTCGAGAATGTTTATTATAAACTTCAAAATTATTTATTAAAACTGTAAATACAAGCCACTTAACAATTTTGTACATGTGAAGGGTTAAATGAGGAAAGAATAGTTAACGCAATCTTAAATAAATTATCTGTTTTTACAAAATGTGTAAGCACTAAAATATATTGAATTTTTCTCGAAACGTCTTCTGTATTAATACTTCATACACATTGGATATAAATGTTTTAAATTTAGATAATTTATTCTTTGCGCTTTAAAACTGTTTTTGCATAAGAAATTTTATAGTTAATACATTTCCTGTGATTTTTATTCTATTATATATTGCAAATAAGTAGTAAATGACATGAAGAGCGGGGAAGAAGCAAGAGAAGCCAAAGCATATTAAATCTTCATTACCTATAAATAATAATTGAATGGGATCGTTGATTTACAGATTAATAAAACTATCAAAAGCTCCACATTTGACTATATATTATTTGCGAGTATTCTGATCACTCATCTAAGTAAAACACCCACATCTGAGAATTCCAGCTTAGTAGATGTATCGTCCGAAGAATTCGGCTAATAAAAGCCATCGATACACTTCGTGCCAATCTTGGTGTTCATTCACGAATTCCTGGGCTTTTTTGTGAAGAAATAGCCACACGTAGTAGGTGAAATATGTTTCCGGAAACTAATTGTCCGGTTTTTCCCCTGTAAACACATTAATTCAATAACAGTAAGGTACTAGGAGTATAGAAAAAGAACTATAGATTCCTGATGAGAATTCTAAGGCAGAGTACTATAAGGAAAATGTCGTACCACATATAACCCGCAATCAATATAATAATGCTGCATCAATGCTTATAGAGTCAAATGAATATTTGATTTTGGTGGTGCATGATAATATTTACATGATTGTAAACACAAATGTTGAAGTAAATGTAATATTATTGAAGTATATGTAAATATTATTGAATAAATATGTGCTTCAAAATTTTTCATTCGGTTTTCTGAAATCTATAAACCATTTAATTTATTCAGCAATAAAATAACATACAAGAAACGATTTTGTTTAAATAATTGATATTAAATAACTAAATATTTTTGAAGATATTCATCAATTTATTATTTAAAACAAAGTTTTCCTTCACAATTCAGTTATTAAATTTACATACAAAGAAACTTGAAGATAACAAGATTTCCATCAAGAATTAGAATTATGGATTTCATTCTTCCTGTTAAAATTATTTGTAAGAAGAATACAAGATTTCTGATAATTATTTAAAAAATATCCGAATGTAATGTTTGCAAAAAAGTAGAACTATTGTTAAATAATGTATCTTGGAGTACTAAATTAGCATCTAAGAGTATAAAGGATTTTGAAAATAATATTTAATCCCCTTAAAAATAATCTCTTTAAATTAATTATAATTTTATATGATTATAAAAGATTTTATTCACTTCAAAATACTTGTGAAGATGGAAAGAAAGGAGACCTAACTAAATTTTTAAGATTTTTTTTCATAAACATGGTAGTCACGTTATCAATGAAAATGCCCAACTTCTTTCAAATGGATTAAATAATTACCTAACAAACTTAGAAATAAAAAAATTTTTGCACTAATATTTAATGTTCGTTATATAATTCCTGAGTTGAGTAAAGAATTTTTATTATTGTTTTTTCCTGTTCTTCAATTGAAAAATGTATTAAATAATAATTTAATATTTAATTATTTTTTGCTTATACTAAAAATACAAAATTTTTAAACTAGTGAACCAATTTTTCAAATAAATACTGAAAGTTTTCTTGTAGCAAATGGGCAAACTACTTTCAAGCTTAAATTGTATTAAAAATTTTATCTGAATAGAAATTTTGTCTGATTTGTTTGTATTTGAAATTTGTACCTATGATTTACGAATATTTTCCATGTGCATCTTAATTAAGCATCTGCCAGATTCAAGAAAATTAAAATTATTATTTTATATTTAAGAATTATTATTAAATTATTTAATTAAAAGTTTTGCAGCAATATTTGAAGACGTTTCCAAATGAACGACATTTTAAACCATAAATCGACTTGATGAAAAATATTTTGTAACTGAAGTAACAGCCAAGAAAAAGTCTTCGACTTTAAAAATCTTACCTTAAATTGTGAAATATTTATAAAAATTTATTATGTTGCAAGTAATCTTCAAATTGGTTCAAAAACTCTTGAGTACTTTGAAATAAACATCTCTAAGCTTCTCACTTTTAAATCCAATTTCTTCGAGAAAACTCAAAAAAAGTACACGTCTGAAGTAGGATTACGAGCGAGAAGTCATAACGTATATAAAAATTTATTTTTCAGCAAATACTCTAGAATGTTGGAAATTTCACACTCTTCCATAACTTCATTCCAAGTGGAATTTCATCCTTTAAAGTAAAATTACACTATGATAACAAAATGTTTTGAAGATATTTCATGCGCCTCTATTTCAACTTTAAAAAATAAATTTAGTAAATAAAACATTTCCAGACGTTGTTAAATTTAGTATTGAATATCTTTTAATTCTTAATTATTTAATGAATTGATTTGATCAAATTTGTAAGTCTTTAAAATCGAAACTAAAGTCTGTAAGTTCATGAAAAATCCATACAAATAAGAAGTTGGCTTGTTTATATCATGGGATAGACGAAAGTGTTTTTAAATTATATAAATTGCAATGATGAAGGGGAACAACAGCAATATAGATGGAACTGGAAACGTTGTATACTCTTGGAAAGATTAAAACAAAATTTCATGGAGCAATTACTTATCTAATTCATTAAAGCTAAACCATTAAAATGATATCAAAGATTTTGAAAAAAATTCCAAAATAGGAGCAAACATTAAAAAAATATTTTTCTTTCAGCAAATCCCATGAATATGCAGTCCCCTCTAAACTAAAGTGAAGTGATATTCAAAGTGACAATACATTGAGTGCTTATTGGTTGTTTTCGAATGATGGGCACTTTGATTTAAAATCATTCGTTTCTTTATTGGCAGATATATAGCAGATTCAGCGTTATCCAGGGTGCACCTCGGGACTGCTATGCTGTATTTACATTTTACTGCAACAATTTTTATGAACATCCTTGGGAGATATTTTCCCCCAAGTTCTTCCAGTTTGGAAATTCAATACGCAATCCACTAGGCCATTAGTAATAGTTAAAAATAACGATTTGAGATTGATAATGTAGTATTGTTCTCCAATTAGTATTCTATACTACTATTTTCCATGATTTTTTTTTTCATAATAATTTAAAAATTATACTAAAACAATTCTACATAATTTTTATTAATATATAAAATAAAAATTAAATATAATTTAAGTTTCATTTTGGAATCCACTTTTTGTTAAGTTAATAAAAATTTGGTAATTTTTTAATTTTAAAGACATTTCTCTGTAATTTGAATATAACGTGTTAATAATTTGTTGAATTCTAAATTTATTCAATAGATGTTAAGAAGCAATTTATGTAATCACTACGTAACTATCGACGTCAAACAACGATAAATCTTTCAATCTACAACCATAAAAATATGTTTAGTTAAAAGGAATTGCAATCATACTAAAATCATTTTTATAAAAACTATATGATAATTATCTATATTAGTGATTATTAGCGATCAAAATAAATAAAAATAAACAGATTTTTAAGTTGTTTATTTTAATTCTATTGAATAATAACAGTAGTTACATGGTACATAATGGAAATTATAATAGTTACAACATTACTGATCTTACTATTATTCAAATATGAATTAATTCTTTAAAATACGAAAAGCTAAAATATATAAAATACTATAATTCAACATTTTTTTCTTTCTTTATAGTTTATTTTATTAAAAAAGAAAAAGAAAAATAACTTGGTGAAATATTTTCTACGAAATCGATAACTTTAAAAGTTGTCTATTTTTTCTGGGTTTTTTTTTATTACTAATAACCTATAAAATAAATGGTTCTAGTTTAGTTTCCTGTAAAAGAGCTTTTAGTATCATTTGCGTAACTACTCTAACATTTGGGATAACAAAAAAATAATTTTCTTCGAACATTAGCCTTATATCAGACTTTTTACAGCTTCCATTTTATGGAAAGGTTTTTAAGGAAAGGCTTCCAGGAAGGATTCTCAAGAATAAAGGTTTCAGAAAAATGCCTTTAGGTTAAAATTATTTTCACGAATTTTAGGTAAGAATAGATTCTAGAAGTAGTGAAAAGTTTTTTAAGTGAACTGAAAACTTTTTAGAGCTTATGTTATTTGATCCAAAGATCTAATAATACATTTTTATAATCTTATAATAAGCCAAACTTTTACGGATATATATTATTGAATACAATACCATTATAATGCACTGAATATATTTTAAATGCCTGTTATTTTTCATCAAATTTATCTCACCATTCAAAAATAAAATTACAACTTCAAAAAAAAAGAGTATTTTATCAAAAACGAAGTGTTTTTTTTTTTTAAATAATTTATCTAAATCTGTATAACAAATTTTTAGAAGATTTCAATTTGTACTTTTATTGCGTTTTTATCTAGAAAATTTTGTAAATTGTTTCATGGTGGCTATATTTTTAAGAACATATTTTCTGCCTTTAATTTTGCTTTTGAAGCTTGTTTTCCCAGTTTCACATAATATTTTCGTAGCTTTACATAATGTTTTCCAAATTTCACATAATGCTTGGTTTCTTAATTTTACATAATGTTTTCCAAATTTCACATAATGCTTGGTTTCTTAATTTTACATAAAGTTTTACTAATTTCACATCAAATTTTCCTAATTGCACATAATGCTAGATTTTTTACTTCACATGTAAAATGTTTATCCATAATATATTTTAATAATTATGTTCCTGTTACATTTTAATAATTATGTCCATAATACATTTTAATAGGTATGCCCATAATTCATTTTAATAATTATGTTCCTAATACATTTTAATAATTATGTCCATAATATATTTTAATAATTATGTCCATAATACATTTTAATAAGTATGCCCCTATTACATTTTAATAATTATTCCCATAATACATTTTAACAAGTATGCCCATAATACATGTTAATAAGAGTGCCCATAATATATTTTAATAATTATGTCATACATTTTAATAAGTATGACCATAATACATTTTAATAAGTACGCCCGTAATAAATTTTAATAATTATGTCCATAATACATTTTAATAATGATGTCCATAATACATTCACTTATGACAACAATATGCTTCATACTACATTTTTGTTACTTTAAATGTCAAAAATTGTTTCTTTTTCAGAATCTTTATTGCTTCTTTATTCTATAACAATGTACTAAGAATATAATGGGAAACAGAGAATCTTTCCGTAGAAACCCCTACAACAACCGTAAGTCAGATTTTTTTTATCTTTTGCTCATCAATCAATATAACACAATCGACGCAACTAACTGATAATTTTTCACATTTGTCTCTTATAGAATGTTTCGAAATCTTGAATTATTCATTTTTATTTGTATAACGAAAGTGCTTTCCTATATGTTAATAATTTTAAAATGCTCAAATTTACAAAGATGTCGTTCCAAGAATTTTATTTATTTTACTGGTTTATTAAACTTAGTAGGTAGGTAGTTATACAGGAAAAGTAACCTTAGAAGCAGAGTAACCTCAGAAAATTTGCATTACTACCATTTTATTATTTTTA
The DNA here is from genome assembly GCA_021605075.1 of Caerostris darwini. Lineage (NCBI taxonomy): Eukaryota > Metazoa > Arthropoda > Arachnida > Araneae > Araneidae > Caerostris > Caerostris darwini. Next base: position 787,246 of record BPLQ01007927.1, on the reverse strand, counting down.
TAAGAAGCAGGGAAATTTTTGAATTTCAAATTTTATGATATATGAAATCGAGCTTTCGATAGATTTCTTTAACTTTCCTGGCAATAAGGTAAAATACCTCAATGAATTTTTCTTAAGCAACGTCAACTTTACATGAATTATTCATTTGAACATTTTCAGAATGTATGAATATCGTTAAGAATTTCTCTCGATTTGAAACTGAACTAAAAATGGAATTTTGATTGCTATGTAACATTATAACAATTTATTTAATGGGAACTACCATCAGATAATTGAAAGAGATTTCCTTCATTTAAAATTATATTTTCAGTTTATTTAAAATTTTACTTTAAGTTATTTTTATTTTAGAAGTAAGATTTTAAAATGAATTATCAAGTTTGAATAAACCGAAGAAAATATATTCAATGCTTTTAATTTAAGAAAGTCGAAGAAGGATTGTTAAAATCATCAGTTTATGAATAGAAATCTTTCTGTCTACATTCATAAGCTTTAACCACTTCACGGACAATAGTAGATATTTATACTTATTGTTTTAATCAAAACTATTTAAAATGAAAAATTAAAATCACATGAAATTATTTATTACGAAATGTTTCAATTATATGAGCAAAGAACTAATCGTATGTCAGCACTGATAATATTTTATTCTATGTAATCAAATTCAGTACTTGCGACGCAGACTGTATAGAAAGGATGTACAGAAACTGTATAGAGACTGTATAGAAATTGTATATAGCATCCTTAAAATCGAACACAAAAAACTTCTAAAAATGTCATGATAAAAATTGTTCTAGATGAAATTGCTACATTTGTAAAAGAATTCATCCATAATTTAATATTAAAAAGTCCATATCTGCAGAACTTTTGCATACATTTATTGCTTTATACATTTTTTCTTGGTTCACTGAATAACTAACGAAGTAAACGCAATTAATAAAAACTCCTTTCTTCGTTAAAAAGGTAAGAATTTTGCACAGATATTTTATGAGTGTTAGTAAAGATCAGGTTCAATGCGAATAAAAAACATAAAAAAAATTTTCGAGATATATTTGATAATTGGATGGAATTAAATTAAACGTTGTTCAAAATGTACACTAATTACATAATTTTTGTCCACGTTTTATAGTTCTGTAGAACGTTTTTCCTCATTTATGGGAAAAATAATGCGATACTATTTTTGATAATTGCTTACTGTTACAGTAATCTCTGTGAGAAGTGCGCAAAACAAAAACAAAAATTTGTAATGATTGCCTCTCATTACAACTATCATCATTACCTATCATTTTAATTATTAAAATAATGTAAATTCTTACAAAAAATATGATCCTTGATATTGTTGTAACATCTATTATAGAATGTATAATTTAGAATAAAAAATAAACCTCCAGTTTCCTTTCAAAACTAAAATTTAAATTCAGGTACAAAAAAATTTCCATTGCATTTTTTTTCCTTGGCTCAAGTGAAAATTTACTTTAATTATTTTATTAATTGATTGATTAATAAATTGATTGAAATACTCTAAAAATAGGGGCTTTAGATAATTAACATTCGCCCTCTTTGGTTATGTTTTTCATGTCTTTTTAATAACTCTTTTAATATCCCCATTATTATCTAACATTTTTTTCTCCTTCTACAATGTTGACTACATCAGATAAATTATTAAAGCAAAATCGTAATAATTATTCTGAATAACAGTAAATATTTTTATTATTGCAATATTTATCATTCACTAACATGACAAAAAAACATGTTTTATCTTATTTTCATATACCCTGCATCAATAATTAATTTAAATTTATTAATTACATAAACATTTATTTTATAATAATTTTATAACATATTAGATTGATTCATATAATGTAATTTTAGTCACTGTCTTCCTTGAATTATTTATTCAATTTCTTTTGGTAACTTCCCTGATTAATGAATGCACAAGGAAATGTTTCCAAACTAGAATGGTCTTGAATCATCAAATGTATTTCTTACTAAAATGTACATTCTGCACTTTCAAGATCTCTCGTCAGCGAAAAGATTTCTCCATCAGAATCTATTTATTACGTGAAAGAGGCGTGGAAGCACAGTTTAATTCACCAGAAGAGTATATGTGCGCACTCGTTAATAACTCCGCCATTTTAAGTTGTTAAAAATCCATCCATCACAGAAATGCGATTTCGTATAAGTGATTAGAAACTTGTCTTCACGCGAACATTTTCAAAATATATTCCTTAGCTTCACAAAAATACACATAGTTTATGTGTATTTTTCATGCAATTCTATTATAAATATGGCATGAAAATAATTATATTGATTAGAAACTGAATCAAAATAGTGTTGTAAAGGATATAAATGTAATTTTAAAGAACATTACATTAAGTGAAATTCAAAGTGAAAATATAAAATATGTTTTTCCTTTATTTAATACACTGAATTATTTCCTTCAAACTCAATGAAAGGAGGAATATTTTTCTCTGTATATAATAAAAATAAGTTTTTTGAACAAATCAATGATATAATTTTACATACATATATATTAATAACAAAACAATCAAACATTTTGGTCAATTCCAAAGTTTTAATTTTTTATATTCCTTTTGTGTTTAGTTTAAACTGGATGTTACTTTATGTTAAAATGTGGTTGCTAATATTTTTTTCTTAAAATTTGTGCTATTTTCTCTGAGATACCTCACTTACCTCATCAATACTTGCGCATAAAAATCAATTCCAATTTCCTCAAGCATGAATGCAATATCACCTTAATAATTATAAAAGTTTTAAGCTGAATATTGCATGAACTGTAAATTTTGAACTCACTTTTTTTTTTAAATCTGAGTCCTTTCTGTTAAAAATTATTTATTGAGTCATTTTTCAAAAAATACTTTTTCAATAAATAGGAAACATTTTCATTGCCGCAAAAGAAGAAAAGGAAAGGCTTTAAATCAAATAAAAGATTTTAAAGCTTCAATTTCTTTATATTAAAATGTAAAAAAAAAAAAAAAATTAAGAGATTCACCACTTAAATTCCATTGATTATATACACTACTGGCCATTAAAATTCTACACCAAGAAGGCGGCATGCTACAGACGTGAAATTTAAACGACAGGGAGAAGGAGCTGTGATATGCAAATGATTAGCTTCTCAGTGCAAATTGTTCAACCGGTTTCTCATACACAAATTGCATTTGAACATTTTTGCCTGGTGAAAAATTGTTGTGATGCCTCGTGTAAGAAGCAGAAATGTGTACCAGCACGTTTCTGACTTTGATAAAGGTTGAATTGTAGCGTACTGGGATTGCGGTTTATCGTATCGCAGTATTACTGCTCGCGTCGGTCGAGATCCAATGACTGTTAGCAGAATATGGAATCGATGGATTCAGGACTATAATACGGAACGCCGTGCTGGATCTCAACGGCCCCCTGTCACCAGCAGTCGAAAAGACAGTCATGTTACCCGCATGGCCTTAATGGATCGTGCAGCCACGTCACGAGCCCAGAATCAAGAATTGGGGTCGTTTGTAAGACAACAAGTGTCTGTGCGAACGGTTCGACGACGTTTGCAGCAGCATAGATTCTCAGCTTAGAGACTATGGCTGCGGCTACTCTTGACTCTGCATCGCAGACAGGAACGTCTTCAATGGTGGGATCAACAACGAACCTGGGCGCACGAATGGCGAGACGACAATTTTTCAGATGAATCCAGGTTCTGTTTACAGCATCAAGATGGTCGCATCCGGGTTTGGCGGCATCGTGGTGAACGCACATTGGCAGCGAGCATCCGTCATCCTCATACTAGCCCATCCTCTTTTGTGATGGTATGGGCTGCTATTGGCTACACGTCGCGGTCACCTCTTGTTCGCATTGACGGCACTTTGAACTGTGCCCGTTACATTTCTGGTGTGTTACTACCCGTGGATCTACCCTTTATTCGAGCCCTGCAAAACCCTACGTTTCAGCAGTATAATGCACGGCCGCATGTTGCCGGTATTGTACGGACCTTCCTTGATACAGAAAATGTTCAGCTGTTGCTCTGGCCTGCACGTTCACCAGATCTCTCGCCGGTGCGTGCGTGCATGCTATTTTGGAGCATTCATAACAGATTAAATGAAAACATTTCAGGAATGATTTTAAGAAAATATTTTAATACTGAATGAACACAACAATAATACGAACTACAATGTCTTTTTTCAAAATATCAAGTAAATGCTCAATATTTTATAAAGATTTGCTTTATTTTTTTCTTCAATTGATAAATAAAAACAGAAAAAAAATCATCAAATATAACTTTTTGATACATTTTTACACGTTAACCTTGAAAGCACCACACTGAATACATGAAAAACCTCCCCTGGACACAAGGCTGAGGTGTGAGGTAAAGTAAAGTAAGAAGTTTGAGAAAATTTTAATATGTGGTCGCAATCGCCATCAAGTCCCCTGGTTTTTGAAAGTAAAGACTGCATTGTACCCATACAGAGGATTCCAACTCAGCACTCCTGTTCGTTAGTTGCGCGCGTTGCCATTTGGCCGCCATTCAGGTGATACATGACTACAAAATTTAAAAAATGAAAAATATACAAATAAATTATTTCACTTCAATGTTCATCCAAACAACTCAAGATAGAAATCGTGCCAACTATTTGTTCACATTTTACAATTATGTATCGTTAATTTGAGTTTAAGGAAGAATTTGAGTTATAAATTGAAACTAAAATCTCATGGTCTAAAGAAATATGTAACTTGAGTTTCACACTTTAATATTCTAATTTACCTGGTAATTTGTTTTTTAATGTGTTTCACAAATGCACAATGCAGAATTAAGTATTACATTTTTTTATAAATATATTCTTGGAGAAGGTGCCAGTTAAAGATATTTGTTTTGAAATTTTGTTTAAAAGCAATAAGAAGTCAAACATAAATGAACACCAACATATGATGGTACAATTAGAATGTTGTTAATTGAATTCAAAATTTTTCATTTCCCTAGAATACAATGAATTACAAATATTACATAAAAACTTCCGAAGAGAATAAATTCAAATCGGGATGAAATTTGTCTTTGATATGAAAAGTTTTTGTCATTTAATTTACTCTGAGCATATTCATTAGACAAAATATGTAGGCACGAACAAATTCAAAATATACTCAGGCAAAAATGGGAAGAATTTACATTACTTTGTGCAAGTCTGGGATCTTTGAAAGCTATGTTGAGTCATAAAAAAATTATTCACAATTGCGAGAATTACTGAAAAGAAAAGTACAGGAATAATTAAAAAAATATATTACTACACAAAAACTAACTTTTCTATGAAGACATTTATTAATAAAATAGTATGTATAAAAGTATTTTTTACTGAGAAGGCTTCAATTTAAATGAATGAAAACTAAATTTAAGTGCGATCAGTTTACATTAAATAAACGATAATTAATAAATTTTAAAAGTTTTTAGTGATCAATTTAATAATTAATGCTGATTAGAATTTGAAATTTACAACAACATTAAGTATAATATTTTATTACAGCCAAACAATTTTAATTAGTGCAAAATATTATCACGGTTTATTCATTGAACAAATTTTTACAGCAGAAAAAATAATATTAGCATGTAAAAATATTATTATAAAAAATCCTTATTAACATTATATAAAAAAGTATTAAAAAATATTATTTATAATTAAAAATATTATAATTAAGATTTAAAAAATAATATCAACATTTAAAAAAATATATAAAACTAAGGTTAAAACCATTTTTATAACAATAAAAAATGTATTCTTCACAAATTATTCAAATAGTTTTAATATATTCAATAAACGAGTTGAAAAGAAAGGTTAAATGCTAGTTACTGTAAATTTATTTGCAATCATTATCGATAGATAATTTTTGTGTAATTTGGACTTAAAATGTTTCTTTGTGGGAAAATAAATTATTGTTAGAAAAATATATTAAATTTCTTGCTATACTAAAAAGTAATAAGGGCATTCCACTACATAAATTGATAAAAAAGATTCCACTACATAAATTGCATTCATTATTCAATCTTTATTATTATCATTCATGCATTATTAAAAGCAACAATACTAAAATTAAACACGAAAAATGTTACAATCTATATATTTGAAACGATTATTTAAATTACTAATAATTTCATCGTTATGAGATACTACATACTTACTTCAACAAAAAATATTAGATTGCAAATTTATTTTGATATAGTAAAACAAGGAAAATTTTTAAAAACAAGTTCTTATTCTGAAATTTTTATAGCAAATCATTTTGAGACGCATACAATGTATTTATTTATATTTAATTTTATATGATAGAACTTAAAGAAAGTGTCATATTAATGGAATCTGTTATTCAATCACCGAAATACAATAATTTTGTAATAATTTCATGAAACATGGCATTAATTTATTTTGGTCTGTACTTTAAAAGCATTCCGAGAATACTAACTCATATTGGTTAAGACATCGCATCTAGTGTTTGTAGTTTATGACGTACATCATAATCTTCAAGCATCACCCTGAAAGCTTTTCAATTACAGATGTTTTACCAATGAACAATCTCAACCAAGTTCTGAGAATCAACTCTCAGTTCCCCCGATGGAAAACAAAATCATTCTTCTCCGCGTGACAAGACGAAATTAAAGGTTGGAGAGAAAGTCCTTTCTTTCGCTCTCCCATCCTTTTACTGAAGCAATGAAATATAGAAAAGACAGAGATAGTCCTTAGAACTAAATATTATAGATTAAATATAAAAACGAAACGTATTGATGGTTTCAGGGAAAAAACTGTTAAATTTATATTAAAAACTTATAATTCGGTTTAAAAATTACAAAAAAACAAGTAATATAAAAAAAAAAATTTAAAAGTCAATTCCTACTTTATTTTCACTTTATTGCTGAAAGTCCTTTATAAATAATTTTCATTCATTTTTTTAAGTTTATCTGGCGCCATCTATTGGTAGATATATGCAGCTTAAATCTAAAAAAAACTAAAACTAATTAATTAAATTTAATTATTGAATTAATATTTGAAAAAACTGTATTAACATCAAGAGTCATCCACTACAAGTTAAAAAAATGTATTTGAACTTGAGTGGATGAATAAAAAGTATTTTATTAACGATTGAAAATTTGAACAAGATATATATAGGGAGAGTGTGAGCTAATAGAAGGAATTGAAAAAGAAGGAAAATATTTACATTACAATCCTGAAAAATTGAGGTTTGTTACTATTTCTTTAAAGAAAAAGGATCTAAAAAGTACATAAGTTTCCATTTTCTACTAATTTTCTACGCAGTTTAACTTTTCTGCATTCAATACTGATTTCGTAAAAGAATAAATTGTTCTTTTTTTAATAATATGGCAAAGTGGATATGTGAAAAAAAAAATTTTTTTTCTTACTTTTCTATCCTTTTCCGCTTGAAATTTAATTTTACACTTTGGGTAAACTTTTAAATAAACATAATTTTCAATTTTTTTTATTGTATTAACATTTTTTGTTACCTTTTTCCATCTTAGGTTTCAACAAATAATTTGAAAATTTGATTTGGACAGCATTAATAAGTTTTTATAGAAAATCTTTCCTTGATAATTAATACATCTTGTGCTTTATTAAAAAAGCAATTAATTATTATAATTTTATATTCTTTAATAATTGCAATTTTGTCTTGAATCAACTGAACGCATTAATTAAAATCGAAGATTACACTGCCCTGAAGTGTTAATGATCTTTAATAACGAATAAATTACTAGTAATTATAAGGACCCTACAGCCAATTTTTTCACAAAAGATTCCATTAGATTTAAGATTTATTCCATTATATATTAATTAAAAAAGAATACGGACAAGTGCAAAAAAGTTAAGAATGTAATCAGAGATTAAATATTTGTAAAGAAAAAAAATTCTTTTTTCAAATATATCCTGGATGCTAAGGATTCTCAGAAACATTAAACAGCAACTATTTTTCGAATGTTTAAAACTTGTTCATAAAACATTTTTACTGAAATATTGACGAATAATTTAACCTTCAATCTATTTAATAAAATTATTATAAGCATAAATTTATTTCTCAAAATCATACTTAATTTTTCTGATAAAAGAAATGTGTTTTTAAGTAGTCGTCATTTAAAATATTCGTCTAGATAGTAAGTGAAACCTAATTTTATGAAAAATAAATCTTTTTAGAAAAAAACTTAATCTAAATCTTTATAGATAAAATTTATTAACTACATCATATAAAAGGATAAACATAAAACTTATTAAATATAAAATCTTTGAAAACATCTTAAGATAATTTATTTATTAATGAAATCTAATTAAACTTTTGTTTAAATTTCTAATGTAATTTTTTTAAAGTACAAAAGAATTCTGAGATTATAGTTTTAAGCAAAGCAACTTTTTTCTGCCTTCTGATTAATTATAAAATTATTTTGTGTGATGTGTTTAATACATTAAATATCAAAACTTTAAAAATATTTTGAAATATTGCAGAATGTCTAAACATTTAATTTTGTCTAATTAGGAAAATACAGTAAATATTTTATTGTCTATTTTAGTACAGAACGAGGTTTATTACTTATTCTAAATCTTTATTTGTCTTAAATTTGACATATTTTATATTATTTGTATACATTGCAATATACCTTAATACAAATTTTGAACCCGCTTGTTTCTAAAAAAGTATAAATGCAGACTGTTTATTAAATGTAGTAGTCAAATAATAATCGGCAAATACGCATCATATTGTTAGGTAAATTATACACATTTTAAAAGTTTTATCTTTATAAAATAGGATTTTAAGCTAATTTAGCTTATTTTTTTCTTATAATGCGATTAATTTTTCGTATAAAATAGGATTTCATAATGCTGTTAAAAACAATTATTTTGATCTACAAATATGAATAAAAATAATTCATGTATAGAAAAAATTATTTTATACCATATATGCATAAAAGTTAACAACACATAAAAATTTCAACAAAAAAAAACAATTTTAATAGATTCATAATATTTTTAGAGTTATACTAGTATTATAATTGAACTTTCATTTAAATTATTTTCAATTCAAATGAAGTATTAGTATTCATATGAAATAATAATATAGTGATTTAGCTAAATAAATCTTCTGTTAATACTATTGTACTGTTATTTAAGATTCACACTGAAAAATAAAATATCTAGAGTTTTTAAGAGAGGAAAGGTTGTTATAATAAACTAATAAATAAGCTAATTTTAAATTTAAACAATTTTGTTAGGTTAAGCAACAAATATAAATTTTTTATATTGAATTTCCACGTAAAGAAAATCGAAATATACAAATATCTCTATAAAATAGAACTATCAAGTAATTTGAATATCTAACTCCCGTTTTTCACAGATTATACCTTAGTTATCTTAAGTATTATAAAATTAAATGCTATATTGATTTATATGCCAGCATGATGATCCACCGTTCATAAACCACCTTTATATTCGACACTAAATCTTTGGTATATTCCCCACTTGGCCAATAAAACATCCGCAGATAATTGGATTTAAGCGTCTTTTCATCTAGACTATAATAATCTTCCCTCTTTCAAAAACTATTTTTATTTTTCGGCTGAAATTTTAAATAAAAGTAGAATAATAATAAGCAGAATATTCATTTAGCTTAATCAGTAGATTATTATTATTTCATATTTAAATAAACTAATTTATATAACATTATGAATCTGCAGCTTATCTGAATATTTTATACTCTAATTTACATATAAATATTAATTTCAATTTTAATTTATTCCTGTTATTAATTTAATGAAACCTATTCTCGTGATTTTCTCATCAAGTGTTAATTTACGATATCCACTACACATAATTACTTTTATATAAATATATTCCTTCAATAATATTATTACGACGGAAAACTTTTCCAAATCTGTTGAAATCCTACATACACGGAAGATTTACTTAATTTTATTTTTCCGTCATATGGAGGATTAAAAGAATAAAACCCAACAAGACTATCCCTAGTATTTCTACTTGGGAGTGATTATTGAAGCGAACTGCAGGAATTCAATTTAATCGAGTTCTCATTTAAGCTTATTCCATGTTTCCATGTTCATCCACCTAAATCGATGACAAAGGAAGTCGGGAGGAGACATTAGTTGTAGGAGTTAACGGAACGGAAAGAAGGTTACAATCGATTAACACCAGTGTTCTCGTAAAATTTAAGGCTCACTTGCTGCCATTGGAATTCGAGTTAAAACTCTTCGCGTGGAAAACACCATTTTTTGACGGAAAAATGCATTTCAAACTTTGAATAGTAGGATTTTTATTCAGAAGGTTTCACATATTTTTACTTTCAAATATATTTATGAAAGACACAGTACTTGTATTATACTTGGTACTTAAACCTGGATTTAAAAAATTAAATCGGAGTCACATAAACACTCTGGTTCCATAACTTTCTGCTATCTGTTTGTTTTAAAAGGACACCTCTTTATTATGCTTGAAGAGAGATACACTGCATATGCTTCTCAATTCAAATGTTATTTTAGTGAAATATGCAATAATAATTAAGCCAATATTATTGTATTCAAGCATTCGTTTGACCTGATTGATTGGCTAAATATATATGAGTCTGAATGAGATTTTAATATTATATTATATATGAGAATGAAATAACATCTTTTGTTTATTCAATTCAAAAACATCCATTTATGAGAACATAATTAAGACGCCCGTTTCAACATTTCTCATTCAAAAATTGACCTTTGTGAGGCTTGAATTTTTATATGAAATAAATTTATTCCTTTTTATAAAAAAACTGTCATAAAAGCAATAGAGCCAGATATTTGTAATCACAAAATAAGAATCCTACATTCGGAAATCTGAGTTTTAAAAACGGTACAAAAATAGGCAAATTTGTTCAGCAACTTTTAAGAATCAGTATTTCATAATCTTTTTAATTCGTTTCTTACTTTAATTGATCAAAATTAATAATTTTAAAATAAATATTCGAAATACATTGTCCCTTTTTGAAGTTATTCAATTTCTTCTATTAGCTCACACTCTCCCTATATATATCTTGTTCAAATTTTCAATCGCTAATAAAATACATTTTATTCATCCAATCAAGTTCAAATATATTTTTTTGAACTTATAGTGGATGACACTGGATGTTAATACAATTTTTTCAAATATTAATTCATTCATTAAATTTAATTCTTTAATTTTAGTTTTTTTTTAGATTTAAGTTGCATGTATCTACCAATAGATGGCGCCAGATAAATTTAAAAAAATAAATGAAAATTATTTATAAAGGACATTCTGTAATACAGTGAAAAAAAAGTAGGAATTGACTTTAAAAAAAAAATTTATATTAACTGTTTTTATGCGTAATTTTTTTATTTAAAGTGTGAATAAAAACTTTAATTTGAGGTTAGTAAAATCATATAGAATACGGGAAACGAATTTAAAATCCTTCAAAAATTAAAAATTTCAGCAATTATTAACAAAAACGGAACGATTAACGGAAGCATTTGCACAAAATTTTTAATGGCTTCAAGATAAAAACAACTGACAGAATGATGATATTTGATATTAATATCACATAAAACTACTTTATTATTATCAAATCTATTTTTATAACAGCAGAGTTCAAATCTAATATAGCGACTGTTTTGGTTTCATTATCTTTTAACGTTTTGAGAAAATGGGCTTTCTACATAGATGTAATATAATACACCGTAATGATGTTTAAGTAAATATTGGAGAGCTAGTTGCAAATATTAAATACTTATTAGTTATTTTGTTTCAACATTACGGGATATATGATAGCATTGTGGAATTAATATGTCAAGAAACCACATTTTACTTAATAAAGAAACAGTACGAAATAATATTTTTGGATATTATTGGATACAGAAAATAATGGATATTTGATAAAGTTCGATATTCTACATACTTCTCTATATTCTGAAAAAATTACGAAAATTCAAAAATGAATATCTAACGTTTCTTTAGTTAGAACGATGAGTTTCATTAGTTATTTGTTCTTTATGAATAAAAGAATTTGTAAGTATAGATTTAGTTACAGTTATTAAAAAAAATTAGCATTATTGACTCAGTAATTTTCTATGAAACGTTCATTAGAGGAAAAACAATATTTCAGATAACTTTCAAGGCAAGTTAATTGATTTGTAATTTTTTTTCATAGTTTGTTATGAAGTAAAGATTGCAAATAAAGTGTTTAGTATAAACATTCAACTAAACATTATAATTTAGTTTTGCTAAAAGAGCGATATTAGATATAAATTTGAAAAAAAAATCGAATTCTTGTTCTCTATAAAACATATAGTGTCATAAAATGTTCTCCATATATTTATGAAAGCAAAACGTTCATAAGACTAAGAATTTGATAAGAATATTTAAGTTTATTTACAATTCTAAATGAATAAAAATACAAATAAAGTTTTAAAAATGAAAAATATTTTTTTTCTAGTAAACATATTTATACAATTAAAATCTTTTTTTAAAAAGTGGCAAAAAGATTCCACTCAAAATATTGATTTCTATTTAAAAATAAACTGTTTGCACTTTGAATTTTTTAACTTTCGAAAAGATTTCTAAATATATCAATTTGAATTACTGTTAAATATATCTAGTCCTTATAACCGTCTTTATAATAATAAGTGCTTTAAAATAATAAAAAAAAGTATTTTCTTTTGAAATGCATTTCATGTTGAAATGATTTGCGATGCACTTTTCGTTGCTAGAATTGTTTAAAACTATAATAATGATCTTCTAAACCAAAAAAATAAATTTAGTTTCGCTTCATTAATGAAATCATGGCCAAATAATGGAAAATAATTTTTTCTGCATCAAAGAAAACCTACAATAATGTTTTTAACATTCGATGTTAAAATTGTAATTTCTTTCTTTCCCCAATATGTATTTCATAATTGTTTTTGCAAGCATAAGAATGCTTTCTTTTGCAGATTTTAATTTAATATAATAAATATTGTAAAAGCCTTATTTTTATTTAATATTTTTGACTTCTTCGTTCTTTACGTGGTTCTAAAACATTTTAATAAATATTCCATGAATATTTAATATTTAACTTAAATTTACTTTTTGTGAATTTTTTTTTCACATTGAGGAAGAAATCAAACACGCCGAAATGTTTGTAACCTTTTTCGAGAAACACCACTTGATAAAATATAAGTGGTTATTTATTATGGTGTGTAAACGTTATCTCCTATGAAAGATGTGGGAGTAATTCCTTACAGGAGGAATTTCAAGGGTAATTATCTCTAACTTGTGGGTCTTATAGAGGAAATTCATATCAGGTAATAAAATTGTTGATGCGAGAAACTGCCACATTATTACCGAACATTCTCATTTTTCAAAGCAGTGTCTGCCAAGTTTGCCATTAATGGGTATCGAATTTGTGGTTTTTAATCGAATTTTGTCATTAGTAGGTATGAAATATTGAATGACACTGTGACAAATATTGAATGATGTATCAAACAAACTGAACATTATCTCTGAATTCTGAAAATATTTCAATAAAAACTTAAAAAATATAAACAAAGAAACATTTCATTGTTTTTTTTCCTTCTGATTAAATGAATATAAATGGAAAAAAAATATTCAATTTACTGAAGATATTGAAATTCAAAATTTGATACTATTTAAATTGAATAAGAATTTTTGATAACATTGTTTCAAATTTACGTAAACTCTCTAAAATTAATATGTAACATTTTCTATCTCTTATGTATGAATTTATAAAAAAAATGCTTGTAGATAAAATGGTTTCAGTCAAGTAAAAAGTAGAATAAAGTAATGTTTTATTTTGAAAAACGCTTTTTGCTGGTAAATAAACAAAGAGCTTTATCTGAAAATTTTACCAAAAATACTTTGAAATATGAATATTTTCTTTATTTATTGAATCTGATTTAACCCTTGAGGGAAAACTTTTAAAAGGCCAACACTATATTTTGATACTTTCTTGTGTCATTAAGAGGAAATGTTATATACTCAAATTCCTGATAGATTTTCTATCACAAAACAGTTCGTAATTCAAATGTATGAGAGAAACAGAAAACTTAGAGTATTATAACACACTTTTAGCTTATACTTTAAGAGATGCAAGATTTCCGTCACTAGAGTATACAAAAGAGAACTGCATCACTTTAAAGGCATGCTACTTTAGTGAAAGAACTAAGAATGCTGAGCAACGCATATTTAAGAGCTTCTGTAAATATATCGATGGATACCTATAAAATTGTTTTTTAAAGGAATTTCTTTTTTTTTTCTTCCTTTCGTAACCCAGCAGTAAAAAATAAAAACTGTAAGCGTAAATTCAATTTACTTGTAATTTTTTTAATTAGAATTCGTATAGGTGAAATTTTCTATGCAATATCTTATTGCATTGAAAAGACGAAAAAGGGTAAATTCTATAACTTATGCAGCTATTTTATTCAAAATGTATCTACAAAATAAAAAACTTAACTTAAAAACTCTACACATAATTTCAACTGAAGTCAACAAATACTTTTAAAGTTTAGGATGAAGAAAAAGTCGTTAGAATTTTTCATAACATATAAAAAAAAAAATTCAAAGTTTATCGACAGGTAGCACTGCTTTGTCATCCTATTCTAAAAATGAGATTTGAAAAAATAAAGAGGACATTTAACGTCAATAAAAAAATTATTAGATACTTTGCTACAATTGTTAATTAACGAAAAAAACTGGCATAGATGGCGTACAGATACTTCATTACACCCCGTATCATAATTCTAATTAGCCAGTTTATCCTACAGCACAAGTAATGGTGTTAATAATGCAAATAATGCGTTGAGCGTATTTAGGTGTAATGAAGAGATAAGCTGATAGCATCTTTTTACTGTACAAGGAGTGATAAGTCGTTTGTGTACCCCAGGAGCTTCAAATATCCCCTGCAACAAAGAATTTATGAATGTCATGTCTAATGTTAAAAGATGTCATGAAATATGGAATATGAACATCTAATCAGTTACTCAGAACGAAATGTACACCCGGACTTCAAATATCCTCACAACAAAAAAATTCAAGTCAACTTCTTTGGACAAGGAGCCCAGGCAGTAGTGTAGGAATGACTAAATAGTTACTTGGGGCCAATAGTACTCCACTATGGCTGGAATATGCGACGGTACACCATATTGCATTAGTCATTAGTGTTACAGTCTCAAGGAGATTGATAAATATGGTACTACACTGAAGTTCCACAGCGGACGTGTTCTTAAAACGGTTATGTAAATTGCATATATGCTGTAATGGTAAAGCTCTACTTTTTAACATTTCAACCAGTTTTATGCCGTAAAATTCAGGACTTGAATTTTGGTGCAAACTGTATCCATGTAGGATAAATTATTCATTTTTGATTAAACTTTTTAAGATCTAGTGAATTTTGATTCACATTTTATTGTGTTTTACATCAGATAATGATATAACAAATTAATGACTAATTTTAAAGAAACTATTTCCACTAATTTCGAATTGTGTATTAGATAAATCTTGAAAGTTATAATAAAATATTAAGTACAATGAATAAAAGACAATGTAAAATAAAGAACATTTTTAACTTACTATTTAGGGTTCATATGAAATTAATGGAGTAATATCAATTAAACTTCCATATTGTTTAGTGTTTTTTTCTGAAAGCAGCACATATTGTTTTCAATGACTAATTGAAACTATAATGTCCAGAAGTAAGATATACTTCTTGATTTACATTATTAATTTTGATGTTAGAATTTTAATCTGAAGATTGTGAAGAATTTTAAATTTATTAAATAATTACTCTTCCCTTAACTATTAAAAAGCCATAATCGATTTTAACAAGAAATAACGCTATTTATTCTGTTAGAGTCCATATTTTAATATTTTCCATTTTATTTTACTTTGATATTTCCTTAACAAAAACTGTTTTACTTTTTACTGCTTCCTTCAACTTAACATGTTTTAAACTATTAATGCCTTTACAAAAAATATGTAAATAGGAAAAATAAATCACGGAAAAAAAGAATCAAAATTTTCATTAAATGATGAGTTAGTATACAAAAATGTTATCCCCTTTCCCATTGAAGCAGCTTTTTTCTGCTAACAAAAAATATCTTTGCAAGCAGCAAACAAATCAAATTCTACTGATATGTTTTTTTTTGTTTGTTAAGCTGTTTTTGCTGCAATGCGAAAGATAAAGCACGAAACTGCAGATTGAAAATTTACTTATCTAAGCAGATGTTTAAAGGTTTTTTATTACTTGTTCAAGGACAAAAAAGATCTAAAGAGCCTCGAATGACGACAATTGGATAGCAGAAAGTTAGTTAGGAAAATTGTCATTTTAATAAGCTATATACTTGATCATAAATGCCATCGCATTTCATTTAATTAGAATAAAACTCACATGAAAGATGCTATGGATAAAGTAGTAATTATACATTAATTACTTAAAACGATAACTAACATTTTCCAGTTAAGAATCTTAACAAGGAAACTAAAAACATAAGCTGTGAAAAAAGTTATATTATCTACACTTCCTACAAAATTAACTTTGCTTTCTAATTTCGGGTGTTTGGCTTGAGTTATTTACCATTCGAACAGGTAGGTAGCAAATTCAGCGTTACCACATTAAGCCTTTTCTCTTGTAATTTATAATGAACACTCCCGAGATGGATTCACTTGATGGCACATAATGGATTCTCAACCTCTTCATCTGTTCCAACAAAAAGATTACAGATTTCTACCCGGTCCACACAATTTGGATACCCTTCTCTGGCCACGAGAGTTCGATTTCACTTTTTGAATATCAAACATCTTTCTCAGTTCATAGCTATCAACCAGGTTGCTCTAGACCCTTGCTTAAAAAATCTTTAACTAATTTCCTACAGGTCATTTTTACACTCAGTAAATCAATGAAAATTTTGTTGCATGTTGTATTTAAATACAAAAAATAATAAATTTTGCAGGAAAATCCTAAAAGTTAATATCCAATTATATGAATTTATTAAAACACCTTTAACAATGGTGTAGATTGTAAATGAAATATTGTTATTCATTCAGCATAAGCAGCCTCGCTGTGTTTAAGCAGTTTCAAAGTTGCTTAAAGGATATGCTTCTTGGGGTAACATAATAAAAATATTTAAAATTTTACTTAGAATTTCAAGTTAAGTTTATAATTAACCCAATTTTAATAAATAAACATACAATTTTTACTCATTTTAATCCGTTATTTTGTGAAAATAAAGAATATTTGTACACAAATTAGTCTTAATTTAACAGGCATTTTATATTCATTTGAGTATTTGACATAAAATGGAGGCATTATACATCTTTTACAGGCATTTTATATCTATTTGCGTGTAAAATGAAATAGACAAAATTCTAAGGGTGAGGTAGAATATTAACTGATTCATTGACTTTGATTTCTGTTATACTTTTCTAAGACTAGTTTTAAAAAGAAAAAAATGCTAAAACGTTTTTCAGCTAACAAAAGACAATCAACTAATATTACATTTCTAAAGCATTAGTAATTTTATACTCACGAATATATCATTATGTTAATAAACAAATATTTTGAATATAGAAATAAGAAAAAATACAAAATTTTAGTTGGCTTTCGTTATAAAATTTCGAGTTTAGAAAAAATCTTGGTGCTTACCATTCATAGACGTTTGATACAAATTCCTAAGCGAACAAAGAAAGTAATGAAACCTACACTTCTTTCATTACGTCCTTTATATCTTTATCGCCAGAAATTTTGCTTCATGCACGTTTCTTTTATTCACATCAAAGAAATAAAAAATACCAGACAATAGAGACTTGGGGACTTCAATCACAGATGACTCTCTTCTCTCTAATACTGCTCTTCACTAACTTAATACTTTTCCATCTCTTAAACACAAACGTTCCAACTTCATTAAAAATGAAACAAAGTAACTCGGATTCGAATTTTCGAGAAGGGTAAACGTAAAATGTTGACTTGAGAAAACTTGATGTTGTACTGAATGATTTCTCAGTAAAACAATGTCTTTTTGGAAAGAAATTCTAGGGAGAATACTGAAAAATAAATTGTCTGTTAAAAAGTAAAGAAAAACTCTTTTTAGCAATTTATGCTGCTAAATATGCGGAGATGTTCCTTTATTTTGGAAGTACTCTTGTATTACAGCCTATGAAATTTTGTAACATCGACTTCTGAAATTTAAAGACTTTGTTTAAGGCTATATTTCTTATAAAGTGAGAAAACATCTAAGTTTTTAAAGAGTTTATCACATTTAGTAAAAACTAATTCAAATGGTAATGTAATTTACACTAGAGATAGTATAAATTACAGAGATATTACAGATATATAGAGTTTTTTAAAACCAATTTAAGATAAACATTGACATGTTACTATTTGAATTCACTTTTGTTGTTTTCAAATGTCGAGAACTTTGATCTAATGCCGTCTACTATTTACACATTTACTATCTACTATTGGTACATATGTAGCAGATTCAGAACTACCTATAATGCACTAAGTATAACGGGGACCTGGTACACTGCACCCATATTGGGCCACTACAATTCTGGCTGAACGTCTTTAAGGACTGCCATTGGGAGTTCTTACACTGCCCTTCGAACCCAATGGAAGGAATTTCTGGCCAAGCCAAATGTAGCTTGCTTATCTTCAGCATAGACACACAAATTTTCAGATTGGCTTCGCTGGCCGAGATTTGAACTAAGAGACCTTAATTTGGAATTACAACATGCTATCCATCAGGATGTTTCAAACAACGAGTTTCCGTTATGAAATGTAAATTAGTTTTTAATTACTTTTACCATATTCAGGATATTATATTCCATAGACTTATGTAGTTACAATTAATTTTGGATTATATAGTGTAAACAAACATTTTTATTTCCTCCTATTTATAGAAAGCCAATAATTGTAGTTCTTTACAGAAAAATTAGATAACTGTAAAAAAATGTATTGTTGATTATTATCGTGAGAAATTAATATTCCCTGGCACAGTTAGGTAGAGTAGATTGTGAAGCAAGAGTCTGTGTTTAAATTCTGGGAAAGTAAAACATTAAAGCTTTAGTACTCCTTCATAAGAAGTATTATCAAGGAACTGAAGCAGAAATCCCATAAAAATAAATAATTGCACCATTTTCATGAATAAAAGTCAAAATTTGTAATTATTTGCATTCAGAAAAAAGTCCTAATGCACTTGAACGAAGTGTCCTTGAATGATCGATATCGACCTTAACATCTGCTTCGTACTCGCTGCCCATTCAAACCCAGCAGCTGTCATTGCTTCCGAAATAATGAGCCTCTAATATGTAAAATATAGCCAAGAACTAGAAAGTTCTAAAGAGTCTCGTATTTCTGAATATATCATGCTGAGATACCTCGAACAAAATTATGTATTCCTGTTATTCATAAAAATTTATGAGAAATAATTAAAAATTCATATATGGCTTACTTGATATGCACGTCAACATTTTTTTCGTAACTTTTATGATAGTGGTTGTTACATGCCACTATTATTTTGTATTCTTGCTAATTGTTTTTATGTTATTCTTAATTCTTATCTTTTATAAATTGCTTTTATGATAAAGAAAAATGGAATTGTAAGATAAAGTAGAATTGCTAACAGACTTACGGCATTTTTTTTAATATTACAAACAATCAACTGTAAAGTTAAAAGGAAAATTTTATAATTAGATTTGATTTAGATTTAAAGTAGTAACAATACAAAAAAAACTTATTTTGTGAAATGGAATGTAAAAGGAAAACATTATTGCCACATATTAAAACTAAAAAATTTTACTATTAAATAATACTTATATTCAGTAAAATCAAACTTTATCATTTATACTTTTCAACTTAATATAGTCAATTTCTGTTAAGAATTCAATAACGTGTTGCATACCATTTGCAACTGCTATTTTAGAATTAAATGCTTGTACAAAATGTAAACAATTAATGTTAATAGATAATTAAAATGTAATTGATAAATGCAATAAACCTGAAATGCAATCAAGGCATCATAAAAATTAGAATAAGAACAGGGATGTTTATTTTTAAACTGATATATTTTATTCTTAAATATTTAAAAATTGTTCAACCAAAGACAAAAATTATATGTGATTAATAAATTAGTGTTTTATAACCTTGATAACGAAAGCAAATGAAAAGGTGAGAGTTATTGAATTTATGATATTGCTTACTTGCAAAAAATGGCGCAAGTCAAACACTTCTAATTTTACAGGAGAGAAAAAAATGCCATGCCTAAGTATATTTAATTAAAAGCAAAATATCTTACAGAGCAATTTATTGGTTGAGTCATCAACTACTTTTGGATATTTTTCATGTTAATAAATCAAAAAAATCTTTAATTTATGAAATATAAATTAATAGAATTTTTAAAAAATTTTCATTTCTAATAAAATTTTCCAATTTGAAAAAAAAATTCAATCGATTGAAATTTTTACATCCCTTTTTCTGCATATGATATTATAATTCTGGAATGATTCTCAGTTCAGTTTAAAAAAACTAAATACTAATATATTTTTTTTTAAAAATTAATTAAATTTTATATAAAATGTTTCTATACCTAGAATTTGCTAAGTTATAAAATTAAAATTAAGAAATTAAGCATTACTCCCATAACATCTAAATACTTTTCATCTGCCTATGCAGTTTCAGACATCATCTGTGATGGCATTTCCTGCTGCCGCAGTACGTTCAAAGCATAACCCTTCTAATTAATATCCACATAACAGACGGCGAGAACTAATTTCTAACTGAAATGCATTTGCAAGACAAAATCTAATTAGATCCTGATGCCTATTTCGACAAGCTGAAAATTGAATATTCTGTTTTCTGCAAAAGCTAGTTAATCACTTTTGTATCAAATCGTTTCACAGATATGGGATAATATGCCTTTAACAATTATCCCTAATATTTACTCGAATCAATTTTTTTCATGCTACTATTTAGTATCATTATAAACTTATGTGACGAATTATGAAGATTTTGTATATTTTTATTCAGTTTTTAAATGTATTTTGTCCTAAAAGCTTAAAAAATATTCTGAATCCACATTTTCTTTTGGTTTAAATCACATAGGACAATTACATTGAAAAGATTTACTCTAGGAAGCCTCTTCGATCTCGTTGCAGAAAAAAGTATAATGATATACAGATATAGTCATGAAAGGGAGTACGCAGAACATTTGAGATGTATTTTTTAGAAGAAAAATGACGCTCTTATTATTACCAAAATAGAAATTTATTTCAATATGAAAGAATTTAAATGTCACTAATAAAACGGAAAACTTCATAAAATACAATAATTTAATTGACAGGACACTGAGCTTAACTCAACATGAAATTCATATAGCAAAAGTAGATATTCAAAGAGAAACAAAAAGTGAAAAAAAAAATAACTTTTTGAACACCTTTATCTCTTAACACCCAACTCTTTAATCTAGATAGATGACACTGAGCTCGCTAGATTTTCGATGACAGAAAATTGTACGTTCTGCCACTTTTCTTAAAAAGGATCTTATCAAATCATGCTTACTTTAATATCTTCTTTCTATCTTAATTTGTCGTTCTTGGTAGTTTCTACAATTGTTCAAATGGTTTAATATCGGATGATGAGAGAGGGGGGATTTATTTGTTTTCGAGCATTGTACATCATCTATTTTTTGTATAATTCGAATGGTATACTTTAGGTTACTTTTTTCTGGAAAAGTGTACAGGGTATTTGTAATTAAATAGATATTACTTAGCCAACGGTATATCAGCTAACAACCGGAATACCGTCAAACTTGGTAGTTGACTTGATGGCGACAAAGAAAGAAGAATTCAACGAAAAAATTGCCGTTGTAATATAGAATAGGGAAAAATGTGTTGTTTTTGTAATCTATGTAGTTGAGAATTTGCATAAATCACAGTTATGTTTTACAACCCTTTATTCTTGCTTCGAGCTCTATGTTTGGCTTTCTGCAAACTCTTTAGGTGCATCTGATATAATGATATAATGATATTGATATCTCATCTAAAAACATTTACAAAATTCTTAAAGATTTTATGCTGCCTTTTCACAATCTTGTACTAAGCCAAATTATTTCCTTTGTAGTGAACGATTTTCTTACCATAGTCAAACATTAATATCCTACATTGTGTTAAAGGCAAATTATATCTTAAGATTGCGTGACTTAAAACTGTTTTCTACATAAGACTGCATTTTTTTTATCCCTACTAACTAGATTTTACTTCTCTTTTTTTCGCAATAATCCAACTCAATTCTCAAATGAACCTTTTCCCTGAGTTCTTGCTTTGTTTGAGTATTACTGTCTGAGCCTGAATCTATTTGATTACTTCTCGCCTGGTTGCAAAACTTTTGCTAATGATATTAGCGATTTGCCCTCGAGACTTGGACACTCAATACAATTTTATTACTAAATCCTTAAACTTCTGGAATATTTCATTTTCACGTAAAGCCAATAGTGAATCATAGAAATATTTAATCCCTTCTGTAGGAAAATTATAGCAAAATTTTCAAAACTATACTAAGCTTTACACAAAAAACTATATTTAATCATTTTGCCTTACCACAATTTTGTTTTTAAATTTCTTAGTGCCTACATACATTTAATGGTAGTTTCATCTGGTAAATAAGAAATTCTGTTCGAAAGTTTCATTGAAATGAATATTTCATAAATTCCTCATTCTTTTCAAAACTTAAAACCAAATCAATTAGTAATTCCAACAAAGCATGTCTTATTTTGATATGAAATTTTGGCTGGAGATGTGGAATCATGCTTTCTTTTGTAGTTAAGTATATGTAAGTAGTTACTTTTGAATAATATTAAATTTTCTAAGAATATATATTGTTTGAACAACTATTTTAAAAATGAACTTATGTTCAATATCATGAAATGTTAAACAATTATTGTGATTAGTTAGTGATCTGTAAAATTAAGCTACTGGGAGCACATTGGTGTTAGTGCTATGAATTTTTCTTAAAAAGGAATTAGTTTTCGGATATATTTCTAATTGAATATGCTATAAAATAATTGAAGTGAAAATACTGATAATATATTAATATACTTGATAATATATTGAATACTTGATAATATATCGATAAAACTTCGTACTTCTCTGTTTACTTTGAATTACGCCAAACAAGAACGTGAAATGTTTCAATTTTTAATTGTTAACATATTTCTTTAGTACAATAAGTAATTTCTTTGGTATAAAGTCATGGTATTTTAATTATATATTTAGTAACAGCCATTGTAATCTCTTCACACCAGAAAAAAAAAATATTAAATACACATAATTTTGAAACGCTGAGTAAAATAATTATTTGATTGCTGTTCAATCTAATTTCATATATTTTCTCATTTTTTTCTATAAACTGGAATTCTGCACCTACGCAATACATTTAATTTCTTATGTATTTGTGTTTTCATTAAAAGTATAACAAAGACCTTTTCAATACAGAAATGAAAATTTCTATTTCATATGAATATGCTTGATAGAAATTTATAATTGGAAATAAAATTTTCTTTATTGGCAAAATAATATATTTCTTTAGAAATTTTCAACAAAAATTTAGATAAAATTGAGAGACTAATTAAAAAGTGTTTTCGAAAATTTGAGAGCATAATAAAAAAAGTATTTTAATGTGCGTTCATAAAGAATAATAAGATTCAAAGGCAGATATTTTATTTAATTTTTTATTAAGTTTATCGTATAAATTAAAAAGGGCTTGATAAAAAATTTAAATGTAAGTAAATTATTAAATAAATATAGATATATTCTAGACTAAACATATATATTGGGGCCTAATGTCCGAGTGACTAGCGCTCGATGCCATAGACCTCGTATTCGAGTCCCGACGGTGTCATGGATGTTTGTAGTGGTTCGGAATCCATTTTAAACCGTAGATCCCGGTTTAATATGACCGTAGAGATTTGGGAGTAGGGCTGTCAACCCCATCCCGTAAAAAGAAAAAAACATCCCCTGTCTCGAAATCTGCCAGTAGGCAGACGGCCTTGGCAAGGGGCTGTTGCGCCAAATAAGGAGAAGAAATATATCTTATAAATATATATATTCTAGACTAATTATATATTCTGTGATTATAATCACTCGAGACAATTGAATAAAATATGCATAATACCACAATTTTCAGAGTTCATTTTTCAGAGCTATATCTGCAGTGCAAGTCAGCAATCTGACTCTTGTCCTCAGCGAGCAGTATCTCTTTGTTTATATGCATCTGAGACCTCATATTCCACTTACGTATGTCACAATCTTCCAAGAAGTAAAGATTGGCTATATATCCCACCTACGGGTAAAGGAGGTTGGAGGACTTTCAGCCTAATTACCCTTCTTTTTTACATAGAAAAACTCCTGAAAACTCCCATCTGGAGACTTTTTTCAATTCCTTCTATTAGCTCAAACTCTCCCTATATATAACTTGTTAAAATTTTCAATCGTTAATAAAATACTTTTTATTCATCGACTCAAGTTCAAACACATTTTTTTGAACTTGTAGTGGAGGCCACTTGATGTTAATACAGTATTTTCAAATATTAATTCAGTAATTAAATTTAATTCATTAATTTTAGTTTTTTTTAGATTTAAGTTGCATATATCTATCAATAGATGGCGCCAGATAAACTTAAAAAAATTAATGAAAATTATTTATAAAGGACTTTCTGCAATAGAATTGACTTTAAAAACATTTTTTTTATATTACTAGTTATCGGTTCACTATCACAATCAGTATAGATGCTTCTCATTTTTGAAAGCATTGACTGCAACGCACACCACCAGCGAAATTGTATCTGCGTCCTCCTGCTATACCACTGGGATACGTGTAGAATATTATAAATAAAAGAAATATACAAGGTAAATAGTTGGATAGGCACAGAAACACTTCACAGGTACTCAAAAATGAAAAAGAAAAACTAAATTTTTTTTTTCTCATAGCAACCTCATATTTTTCTTGTTAGACCACTCATATTGCTTTTGCATTTATAATATACTAAATTTACTACTATGCATGTTTTGATTTTTAATAGAAAATATATTTTTTGACGAATACTTTTAGTTCCTCCATAATTACAGTTTTTATTTTTAAAAAACAACATTTATTTATTCGAATATGAAACGAGGAAATGATTCATTCTCAAATGATTAAACATCGTTTAACCAAAGAAAAAATCTGAAAAAGGAATTGCTAGTTACGTCTTAAATGATACTCAAGGTAGAAAAGTTTGTAACAAGAAGTAAAACACATTTATCTGGTTCTCAATGATGATAAATAAGAAAAGCTTTCCTTGAATAATGCAACCTACTTTCCTCTTCACAGAACATAAATCGCATTTTTTTTAAACAGTTCATTTGGTCAAGAGTCTGATATATCTGCTTTTATTATAAAATAAAATTTCTAATATTTATCCTCAATAAAATACTTACTCAGGTTAAATAGTAACTATGAGTGTTCCTTTTTTTAAAAATTCAACACGAATCGTTTCCAGCATTTTATATATTTAAATACTTATCTACGTAGTCACTTGGAAGAATGTAAAAAGTTTGTTAAGCACACAGATTTATTGTCCTTTCTCCACGCTTACCACAAACGTCGTCATTACGAACTGTTTATTCTTAGGAAGAGAAGCGAAACAAAGTTTCCAGTGCGAGCTGAATAATATTTACACGTTCTTGTTTTCTTATTTCATTTTTAGATTTGAATTGGATGGTACAGTGACTCAGTAGCTTAATGTAAACATTACTAAGTTTCACTTTTACAGACAAGGCAGATATATAAAGAAGATTCGTGTAACCTATCTAAGTTGCAAATTCTCTGGAATGGTAACTACCCTTCGGGGCAGCGAAATATAAAAGCAAGAGTTTATATTCAAAGTGACTCGAGAGTAGTCTATGGATAATAAATAATTAGAAAATTTTCAAGGTAGGTGTAAAATCAAATGCCTCTGTTGTCATCATAGTCCTATGCGCTAGCTAATATAAGAAAAAATGGGAGTTCAATTCTTGTTGAGGGATTGCGCTACGGTCACTGCTTTGAAAAGCGAATAAACTTGATTTCAATTTCAATAGAGACTGTCGAACTACATGGTTGCAGTTTTTACAGCTTTTCTTCAATGCAAAATATAGTATTTGCTTGAAGAACCCTTACAAACCCTTAGTATTTGCTTGAAATATTATTTCCCACTCTTCCTGTCTTCGAAAAGACGTTGACGCACCGAAATGGGGTTTCCCGTCTTAAAGTGATTATCAAGTTTAGAAAGATCATCATGGCTCAAAAATTAAATTGATATATATATATATATATATATATATATATATATATATGTATGTGTGTGTGTGTGTGTAAATTAAAATACAATAATTTCACTAAGTGATTCTTGGATCATATTTTACAATTTATAAATAATAATAGTAACAAATTGTTATTCGTAATAACAAGAGGATAACTATTTTTTCAAGTAAACCTTTTTGATTAATAAGAATAGGATTAATCACTGCTATTCAGATAAAAATTGTACGCTTTTGAATGAATAATTATTATGTATGTTTATTTAATGTGCCTGTTATTTCAAGTTTTATTTCAGCTTATTTTCAAGTAAATTTTTATTGTATTAATAGGACTTAATGAATCATTGGTTACTTTTTTCTTAATAAAAAGGTACTATTTTTTTCAATTCTGCTGTTACATAAATTATTATTTTTTTCAATTCTGGAAGGGTGTTTTACTATAATTTCAAAGTAATACTATGAAAAGCAAACTTGCATCATAAAAACTGTATGTTTGACATGCACGTAACTGAGAAAAGATAAATGGAATTTTATCAAATAAGAAATAAATTGTTTTAATTTTGTCAGCAACAGCTTATTATCACACAATTATTCATTTATATTTTTCACTATAACAATAAATAATAAACACAGTAAATATTTTTCACAATACAATCGTTAATAAATGAATACGTACCTATTAGTGTTGCATATTTACATAGTTCTAATATATAGTTTCAAAAAAAGATAGTGTTTTAAAACCCAATAAAAGCTCTAGAAATTCGAAGGGAAACTATTGCTTGATATTATTATGTTACTTAAATTATTATTTTTGTTATTGTTGTTATTATTTTATAAATACATTCTTTCCATAAGTAAAAAAGTGAAACGTTTGTGGAACGTGAAACTCTGTAGGTAAGTTTATTCTATTTTCAAATTAATGAAATAGTTCCGCATTAAAGCTATCAGACGTTCTATTCTGCTCTAAACAATTCACCCTGACCTGATTACCTCAATAGTTAGCATTCTACAAGTTTTAAGCATTCATCTTAGAGTATGCTCACGAGATTGCTAGTGCATGATAGACTTCCCAGAATTCAATGTATTGTTCGTTCATTGAACAATACACTGTTAACAGAATGAACAGTGTATTGTTCATTTTCAATTCATGAGAACAAAATACTGGATTTTTATTTTTGAGGTTTGTACAACTTTTGTCAACTGTAAAAATAAATTTCGGCCAATTGTGATGTGATTTAAAAAAAAACCAAATAGATAGTTTTTATTTTAAAGATTTGACTTTAGTTTCGCAATTTAATTACATTTATTATAATTTATTAATTTTCGTATTATTTAACTTTGAGAATATTTGTAGCAATATTCTAAATTGTTATTTCAATTTTTTTTTATAATAATTGAGAATACGTTCTTGCAGTTATTTCATTTTAACGGTAACTTTTTAATATGTTCTATTCATCCTTAGATTTGAATATTTAGAAAATTAAAAAATATAAGGACAAGCTGCGGTGAGCATTTTATAAAAATCTTAGTGTATTAAGTAACTTTTCTCTAAATATTATATATGTCAAAAACATTTAAACGTACGAGTATTTATCTGACATGGAACCGAGTATCTAGTAGTATCTAAAAATAGGCTTGAAAATGCTTGATTCATGTTTCATCTGATATATTAATAGCTTTCTATCAATGAATTCCCAGTCTCAGTATTAGATGATAGCAGATTAGTTTGTACTTATTTTTTTTAATCTTTTGTTACTATGGCTACTGTGGGTTTTAGTGGGATAACCGAGAGCATGATATGTGATTAATGTCAACAAATTCTGTTTCTCATTTATTATTTTTTAAATAAAAAACGTAATAATATCTGGTAAAAGCGATTCTATTTATGAAATGGGCATTTTAGATTTACCACGTCAAATAAATATGACACCACTTAACCAAATTTATATTACTTATTATAACATATCTAAAATGAATTTTGTTAATTTCATTAAAAGTAGTTAATATAGAAAAATTTGTAAGCTTCACGAGCGACTTTTTTTTATGCTTGTGCATGTTTTTAGTAAAAAAAAAGGCAAATCTCATACAGCAAAATACACTTGAAAGTTAAAAAAAAATCGTAGAATTAAACTTTCTACTAAAATGAAACTAATTTTTAGTTACTAAATACCCTTAAAATGTGACTTTTAAATTAGTAGTTATTTTTTCAACTACCAAATAGCACTATTAATTTTAAACTTGTTTCTTAAAACCAAGAAATGTTTTAGAAATTGATTCAATTATAGAAAAATTTCGTTACATTTTCTGGGACATGCAGGTATTATTGTAATAAAATCTATCAGCAAACTTAAGAATTAAAAATTTTTGAAAACATACAGGTATTTGTATCAATTGCATAAATGCATAATGTGAGGTACTGTATTTCCTTTTATGTAACACAAAGGTCTTCTTACATGAAACATAGTTCTGAAATATTTTGTAAAATTATGTGCATTTTCTATTTATTTATAATGATTTTTGTCAATATTGCAAAGGAAAACCTCAAGCAACCTATATTCACTGAGATAAATAAATTGCACTGAAAACGAGAAATTCCTTTCAAAAATGAGATTTTACAGAAATTTTATATTTTATTACTCAAGCATTTACTAAGATAATAAATTTAAACCGTCTAATGTGGTCATACGGCCTGATGGTCGAGTGACTAGCGTTGTGCCTCTCAGTGCCACAGGTTTCGGATTTGAATCCCGGAAGGTGCCATGGATATGTGTAGTGGTTCAGAATCCACTTTAAACCCTAGGATTCAGTCTAATAGGATTGAGGGCGCTGGAAGAATATGTTTCCTCAAAGAATATGTTTCCTGGCGGTAGTAGCTCTTCCACATTCTTCTAAAAACATTCTTCATAACATTCTAAGTAACTTATTTTTTTACAATGTAATTTATTTACATTCTAACATTCTAAGATACTTCTTCTAAACCTGCTGTTGCGTCAATGAAGAGGAATGTTGTCAGGGATTAAAACCAAATGAACATTGGAAAGAAATTTAAATTCACAGTATTTTGATTGCATAAAGATGCCTTTAATGATATCGGAGGAGTAATGGAAAAGCCATATATATATATATATATATATATATATATATATAATGCAAATTAAATTGAATATGTTTATGAATATTTAATGATAAATTGATCATTATAATTACATTTTACAAATTATTTAATAGTTATTTGAAATCACTCAAAAATTCTATTAAGAACTAATGAACAGTTGCTAAAAGTTTGAGATTAAGATATGAAGTTTCCAAATAAGGGATCTCCGAACCAATGACATCGGCTACAGCATTAATTTGTTTTTCTGTTAGTCGACCGGAGTTAGTTTCTATTCTTTATTATAACTCTTATATATTTTTAAAGAATTATATTAATTACGTCAATAAAAGTTTTTGTACTAGTATGCGATATAAATTTAAAACAACGATAAAAATAAAAATCATACGAGAGAGTAGTAATAAAATTGTCTCGAATAAAAAAAAAAAGAAATATTATATGAGATGTCTCTTATTATTTTCGTAAATCAGCTTCAGGAAAAGTATGCATTTCATTATAGATTGTCATGAAATAAGGCATGTAAGGATTATAAGAACATTAAATTCCGAATTTAAATAAATTAGAACTTTTCTCATTATTAAACAAAAAAGTTAACATAATTTGTGTTTAATTTATTAAATTTTCATTCTGTTGATTTTTAAATTTTATTTACAATGAAAGAAGTATTTTTTCTGTGAAGAACCTTCTAAGTTTTTTTTAATTAATATTTTTAAATTAAAAAGCTTTCGTGTTCGTGAAGTGTTTAATTTAAAGATAGATATAAAATAAACTTTGCTCAAATATTCTTCATGAGAAACGAAAGAATCTTTATTTCATTTTAAAATAAGAGCTTGGATAACTTCTTTATCAAATAAAAATTAATCGCTTTAGTTTTTTAATTAAATATGTTAGTAGGGAAATTCCTCTATTGTTTTATTTTGCTCGGGAATTTTAAATTCAATCTAACACATTTTAATAAATTAGTTCATCTCAAATAGTTTAATTTTTAATTATATAAATTTAATATGTGTAGAACAACAACTACAAACTATCCAATTACTCCGTTTTTAAAGTAACAGGGACTCTAAAAGAATTATGTGACAAGAAATACTTGATTCGAAAAGCGAATGTTCTCACCTTTGAGCAAAGGCATCAAAAAGTTGATAAAAACTTTTTCTGATCTAAGAAAGAACAAAAAGAAAAAGGTAAAAAGTGTGATAGAAAAAGAGTGAGAAAGATTAACTGTGAGTAGTTCTGATGTAACGAAGCGTAACTAACCGAATCTCGGTTTTAAAAAGCACAGTAACTGTATCATTCGTTGTTGTTTTTTTTTTTAAATACAAAGTAGCTATTTTTACAATATAGACTTTGAATTTAAAAAATCAAATTTAACGGTCAAATACGATGGTTTATTTTTAATTGTCACTGTCTTTTATTGTAGATTTTTATTTTATTTGTTTTAAAGTTAATGAAATAAAATCTGGATAATTCTTATTTCCTATAAAAAGAAAAAAAATAATTCTGTTGTTTCTTTAAAATGTTTCAATAAGGAATCATTTAAAAAAGCTCTAATATTTCAAACTTTATATGATTTAAAAATTATTAAATATGTCTTTATAGTTTTTTGGTTAAAATTTAGTGTAAGAATTTGTTCAGCTAATCTTTTGATGGATGCGTAAAATAACATAATAGATGAATTTGGAAATCAGAGTGGCTAATTGAAATCAATATATAATCGTAATTCTATAAATGTAAATGTTTTATATGACTTACTTAACAATATTTTGTTGCTCATCATTTTTTTTACGAATAATGCCATAATTGGTGACATTTATTTGAATTTGATTTAAAAATGTATTTTTCACTACTCAATTTCTTCACATACATATATATGTATGTTTCTTTTTTTTTCTTTCGTTTTGTTAGTATTATTATAACATAAAATAATTAAAATGAGATGAAGAATCATCTACTACAACAATAAATACATGTGTTTTATTTCAATACACCGATAATATTTTATTCTATATAATAGCATTGCTTTCTAAATATTGTAACGTTAGATTGTACAGGTCACTAATCTAACTAATTGGAAAGTCATACAAAATATCATGAAAAATAGTTAAATTCAAAAGTAATTAATGTTCTTCAATTTTAAAACTGTAATACTTGAAGAGTCTTACAAACGAGGTTTTCCTGATTCAGATTTAAAAATAATTACATATTGTTGTAATTGATTTGTACTTATTGATTTGTTGTATTTTTCTGAGATTGTAGGAAACTAATTCTTAGACATATACAGAAAAATGTATCAAAAGAATATAAAGGTATCCTAAGACTATCAAATTTTCTTATCTGGCGCTTGTCGATCGTTCAAGACAAAGGCATCAGCTTCGATCAATCGAAAGTAGGAGTGACTTCTTCAAGACAGTACAATTGAATTATTGGGAAAAGCAGCTTCAAGAGTATTGATTTGTTGTATTTTTCTGAGATTGTAGGAAACTAATTCTTAGACATATACAGAAAAATGTATCAAAAGAATATAAAGGTATCCTAAGACTATCAAATTTTCTTATCTGGCGCTTGTCGATCGTTCAAGACAAAGGCATCAGCTTGGATCAATCGAAAGTAGGAGTGACTTCTTCAAGACAGTACAATTGAATTATTGGGAAAAGCAGCTTCAAGAGAAATAGTCTCTAATCTAAGATTAAATTCTAGATTCCATTAGTTTCCACTTAGCTTTTTACGGTACGATCCATTTTTCTTTGAATCAACTTTTGCTGCATTCACTTACGATAAAAATATTACCTCACTTTTCCAGGTACAAAAGTAAAGTAAACGTGATTTCAATTTTTGTTTCATTCAATTTCATCTATTTTATATCGGCTGTCATGTAGGAGTCAGAAAATAATTTGTTAAAATAATGTCGTGGCATTTAATATGATAAAATGGAATGAAAAACATTCCAAAAGCACACCTTCACGGAGTTTCATAGCTTCTACAATATCCTTATCATCATGGAGAGCATCCAAGTTTAAGAACTGTTACAATGAAACATTACAATATTTACAAAGCAATAAATATTTCGTAAAATAAAATAGAATCAATGTTAACCTGTTTACCTTGTTGAGTGATTTTGTAGTAAACAGTTCTCCGCACATTTACATTTTTTTCATCAGAATAATTTTAAGTTACGAAAAATTAAAAGTACCTATAAGGGGCAGTTTTTTTAAAAGATTAAATGAGATAAAAATTTATGAAAAAAAGACAAGCATGTTAATTTTATTTTATTGTCTTCGATTGAAATACTAATTCAAATGTGTCCTTGTCACAAAGTTGCAATTTTCGAACTATAATAAATTTATTTGTAACTAATATATTTTGTTACAAGGTGAAAAGGTAATAAACTTAAATAATTCATGAGAGACTAGGTTTAAGTTTATTTAGACTTCTAATAAATCAGATGATTAGGAAAATTACTAATGATAGATAATTCTATGGTATATAGATCTTCTCATATCTAGACTTTAAATTAAAGATTTTGATTAACGTAACGTATCTAATTTCAAACTTTCAATATTTCAAACTTTTCTTCTCATCCAATTTCAAACTCTAAACCAATTTCAAATCCCATTTGACTTCTTATTTCTTTTATTACGAATCTAACTATAAACCTAAAATAATATAGCTCTTATTGGCCCTGGATTTTATTGATAGCTCTGGTATTGGCAGTTTCAGTGGAAAAGACTAGAAGTTGCTTCAGGAAAAGTATCATTGTCTTGGTTTGAAAATTAAATTATGAATTTATTTCAAGGCTTTTCTATAGATTTTTGTATAATGGGCTAGAATATGTTTAATCCGACTGTTTTGGTTAAATCATGTATTAATACTTTTTATAAAAGCTTAACACTGAGTAATAACATTAATCAGATTTCTTAATAAATATAGATTTTAAATTTGAATATTTAATCTTAGTCGTAGATTACATTCTACATGACTGGCACAAATATTTGAAATATTTATTTCAGAAATCTTTTACAGATAAACTGAATCTTTTAAAGCAAATGTGTTGAAATGACTAATGAATTTTTTACATAATTGCGTGACTAATAATACAATTATGTTGAAAATTTATTTAATCAATAATTACTTTTTTTTAAATCTTGTCTTTAGATGAAGGATTATGGGGGGTTTTTTTCTATAGAAAGTGTGATTTTAGTTAAAAATAAATATTGTGAAAAAGACTTTATATTTTTAATAGAAAAAATAATACTCATAAAACATAATTAATGTTTAATGAATGTAATATGAATATTTACGTGAAAATACGTGATTATGTATTATGTTTCAGTATGCAACATAATGGAATAAAACGCAATTTCAGAAAAAAAAAAAAAAAAAAAAACTATTGATATGATGTTTCTAAAATTATTTTGAAGAGTTTTTGAACATGAAAATTTTAAATTTTATTTACAGAAATTTTGAAAAATTAATTTTTAAGCCAGATTGCCTTTCAAATTCAATCAATTATAAAACTGAAATTTTGAAGTTCTAAAAAAATATTTTCTGATCAATTTTGTATTTAATTGATTAGTCAAAAAATAGTTAATTAATTATTTTTGTAATCATTCAATTAATTAATTTTCAATCGATTCTTTTTGAAATCAAAATATTTTTTCTAAGTATGTTTACTACATCAAAGTAATTTTTAACTATAGAAACATAAGGATTGTGTGTATTTATTCTATAAAATATGTTTATAAAACTATTTTTTATAGAAAGAATATGTTATCTTATTTCTTTTCTGAAATTTTAAACTAATTAAGCAATGAAAACAATTTTTGTAAGCAAAACTCCATAATTCCAACTTTAATTTTAAATTTAAATTTAAAAAAAATATTTGAAAATAAAATTAAAAGGAAAATTCTGTTTTCAAGTTGGTTCATTTAATTTTGCTTTTAAATCATTTAAATAATTTATGCATAGTTTATTTTAATAATTATGCATTAAAAATTTATTAGGGTTAAGACCATTTGTATAAAGTTATTTTTGGATACTTCCAAAGAATAATTTTTTTAATCCTTTACTTCATTTATTAAGCATGTAGAAATAAAATATTTTAATATCACTATCCTTAATAAATTTTAAATGTTATTTATATAAAGCCAACACAGAAAAAATGTATTTTGTGAAGTTTTCAATAACAAATTTTAAAAATATTACTAGAACTTTCTCATGTTACATATGAAATTAAATGTACACAATAGGGCATGGTGAATAGGGCGTTGAGTTCCTGAACTTAGAGAAATCAATTCAAATCCAAGATAAGATAAAAACAAATTCATCAAGCGTGGGTAAGAAACATTTGTGGACGGAAAATCCGTTGGGATTCAAGAATTTTTGCGGGTCATGCATTTAAAAACAAAAAATGATACTTAACATGCTTTAACTTTGTATAGAGAAACTAATTTCATACGCCAATTTCTTTAATAATATGCATATTAAAAAAACATATATTCTATCTGCTGTAATCTTTTTAGAATAGATATGAGTTCTGTTGATATGAGGCGAGTATTCTTTTACCGTTACCATCTCTAAATCTATCTAAAGATACAGAGGTAAATATTTATTGTTATTTTCCTTCATAAAGGTTCTTTTGGGAATTCCAAAATGACAGCTGTATCACACAAAAAATAAATTTTGAGTGATCACTGATGATTAAATGGTCCTTGAAGAAGCAGATGATGAATTAGACAGTTTGGGATACAAATGGTCATGTATCAATCATTACGTTTTCACAAAACTTACTTTTCTCGTTCTATGAAACTATGTCTTTAAATGTCGAAAAAGTACATACTTTAGTATAATACGAATCACGTACCATGTTAGATGTGAAATTTACCAAAGTGCCTGAAATTTCATACCTAGCAGTAGAGCCAATTTGCAAGTAAGTAGATGTATGTGTGTAAGCAATGAATAACATATTCACTCCCAAAGCATTTAAATCTTTAATAATATTTCCATTTTAATCTTAAAAAACGGTTTTAAAACTGTTTCAGAGGGCTCAGTCCATTCCTTGATTTGCTTCACAGCCTTCGTGTTATTTATTTAACTCATTAAATCTTCGATGAATTATGTCGGTGAAAGTGCGCATTTCATAAAATTTTATTGAACTCAATTGTCAGCATATCATGCTGTTTTCAAGTGCTGAACGCTTTGATTCAAGTCATTTGTAGCTAGACCGGCAAACGTATAGCGGATTCAATGTTACACAGAGTACAATCATAAGGCTTCTACTGTACTGCTACCACATTTTTCCATCATAATTTTGAACGTACATCTCCAAGGATAGCATTTGGGAGTTTGCACCTTTCTCTCCCTCTTTCCAGCATACGAATTTGTCATGGCCATTCCCACCCTAGACACGGGAACTTTCAGTTTGGCCTCGCTTATTGAGTTTTAAACAGGGTTCTTTTTATTCGGAAATTCAACACACTGTTCGTTAAGCAAATCTGGTCCTGTACACATAATATATAATTCTTGTTTCACTTTTTCATGTTTCATCTCTTTTTTTTTCCCTTTTTTTATCACTTAGAGATCAAGACAGATTCCTATATTATGTATTAAAATAGTTTTATAAATATTCTTAGTAACAAATTCCCATGTTGATATAATATCAATAAAAAATATTGAGGAATTTGCAGAAACAAGTGGTGGATTAAGCAGGTCACCTTTCAAATTTCTTCTCTATAAAAATCTATGACTGTCTTTGTAAATTTACTTATAGTATTATTATGTTAATCATGCAAGTTTATAACTAAATCATGAGATTTAAATCGATTTGGAAAGCGTGAGATGTAAAGGAAAGGCATAAGTCTCGACAATAGAGAATTTGTTTTATATATAATTGAGACTATTCCAATAAATATTTTCATATTTCAGAAACATTTTGAAATGTGCTCACTCACACAGTTGCCAAGTCAGTATAATTGTTGCTGCCCCCTCTTCCTCCTATGATTATGATACTTGATTACAGTAAGTTATAATCTCTATGAAAAAACAAGGTTTAAGAAGTGGTTCCCTATTGAAAATGTTCAGTATTTTTCTGAATTTAGTTAGGCATACCTATACATGTACAATAAGGAAAACAAAGAATAATTTGAACGTATTCAAAAGCTGCCCCAATTTGTAACGATCATTTGGAATATTTTAAAAGAAATTTTTTTTTATCGGCAATCGAGAAAATGTATGCTCATTATACCACTGGAAGAAGTTTAGCATAGAAAAATGTCATTGCTTTAATAATCATTGGTTTGCTTTCTATCAATAAACAATACCCAGTTTCATATCATTTAACACATCACGGAACATTTTAACAATTGAGTGGCTTTTGTTTTATTGCAGGTTTTGTATTGCTATTGATACAATGGTCCAAGTTTTTAAAGGAACGTTTATTATCTATTGATGGAAACTTTATTTATATTTTAAACTTCGATGAAATATCTGGAATTGGAACAATATTGTATATTGATTTTTAACTAATAAGAACATCAAATGCACATATAAAATGAGGGGGAGAAAGAAAAGCTCAGTTATTTAATCTCAAAACTAAATCGAACATTAACTCATCTCAGTCAAACTAAATGACAATATTCCGAATGAATATTGACAAATTAATAAAAAGAGTATTTTAGAGCATTTCAAATAATATCATTTTCGAATAATACGAAGATTTTTTTTTCTTTTTGCGCTAATAGTAACACTTGTAGTAACACTTAATTAAGACATTTGAATTTGAAAATATTTTCACAAATGTTGCTCAGACAAATTATTACGTTAAAAAAATTTAAATAATTATTAAAATTATTAGGATTTGAAGCTTTTAATAGATTTTTATTCTGTTTTATTAATTTTATGATAAGAAACTAAAAATGTGAAATTTTTTTTGTTCAACACAGTTATTTTTTTATTTTTAATTAAGCTAGTTTTTTGCAATCTTCAATTATTTTTCATCCATAAATTAGTTACATGAAGGAGGAAAACTTCCACTAAGTATTAATAAATATAATTTTGCAGTGCAAAATTTATAATTTTTTTCTAACGGATAAAGTGTTTTTTATAAATCGTAACTTTTGGCGTGTTTTTTTTTCCCTTGTACTTTTAAGTAAACTAACTTTTAATTTTAAGTAATGACTCTAAGACCCACAAAAGAGCAAGTTTTAATTTTCTTTTTCCTATTTTTATTTATTATCACATAAATAATTCAATTTAATTTTGGTTATAGCAGCATATTTAAGAAGTAACAGAAAGTGTTTCAAATAGTAATTTTTAAACTGAATTTGCTTCTTATCATCAATTAAACTTAAAAATCTATGTATTAGTTCTACTCTAATACACATTTTTTCTACCAAATTTCTTTGAAAGATTGTTGAAAATACTATCTAACAAAGAGATAAAAACAAAATTCCTTTTAAAATGATACATTTCTTTAGAAAAAGTATTTAATAAGTAACATTAAAGTTATTTTTCCGAAAACTTTAAACAATTTATTATTTCTGGAAAAATAAAGAAATCTTGAAATATAAACTGTACCACTGATTTATAGTCTATTTTAACAAGGGTAATACGATGCCTTTTCAACTTAACTACTCCTTAAAGATTTTTAGTTAAGATACAGTAACATGCAAATGGCTTTAGTTTTAAATATTTTGAATTCTTCAGTTATTTATTATCAGAAAAGGAATGGCGCTAGTTTCGTATTTGTTTAATTTCCTTAATAAATATGGCGGGATATCGAAATTTAATCACCCGGAACATTTAACGGGTTCCAAATAATATTTTAGTAGAAAGGCTATAATTCGCTCTTTTTTTTCCTAGTTAATGTAATCTAGTTATATAACAATAAAATATTTAAATAGTTCTTATAGTAAAACAATTTTAATCAAATATTTAAAGTTATGATTGCCGTTAATATAAGCGAAATTTAATTAATTAATTTAATGAAATTAAAATTTAATTTTAATTAAGTGCAATCAACTAAAACTGAAAATTGAATGTATGGATAATATATTTTTGAGAATAAAAATATAATATTAAAAATTTTAATTAAATATAAAAGACATTTTTACAACAGCAATTTGATAAAAGCTAACCACAATAATAAAAATGATTTTATCTTCTGTGTGATGGTTACAGTCTGTTGAACGAACATTTGTCTGAAATAAAAACAAATGCAAAAATGCATGCTCTTCATGTTTAAATTAAATGGCATCAGGGCTTAGGGAGAGCTTAACAATTTTGAAAAATGATTTTTATGACATCAGACATTAATGTAACAGGTGAAATAGATATCAAGGGAAATTAGGATGAAAAAGGAATTAAAGAAATAACTTTAAAAACAATTAAAGACAGCTATAAATTATTAAAAATCGAGATACAGCATGTTTGACTGCTCATTAAGATAGAAAAGATGACAACTCAGAAGAAATCAATGAACATACAAATTCATTTATCGCTTTTTGAAACTTGGTTACAAAATTTGGTTAACCTTTAAGAATTACATCGATCTTTTCATAAGATCGTGTTTCTTCTGACGTAACTTCAAATTGATTTGCGGGTATGAACAAAACAAATTCTCCTGTGAAAGAAATTTTCAGCTCTCAAGGTTATATATGACACTTAGTAAAGAATAAAGAAAATTAAATTCTGCTTCTTTTCACATAATCAATACCATCCTGTCTGTTATTCTTAACAATAAAATTTGACATCAAACTATTTTCGTCACAATCTTAAGCACAGTTTTTCACATTTTATTAGGGGAAATGTCAAATTTCACTTTTTCAAATTTCAGCAGAACAGGAATCGCCTGAGAGTGACAGGAAAAAGAATACAATGTGTCGTGATTTTTTTTTTCTTTCTACTTTTTCCAAATTTACAAACATATCATTTCTTTTAATTTGGTATAAAGAACAAAATAATAAAACATCGAATCATTTTACTTTAAAAGAATTCAATCACTTTGATTACAAATATTATTTGATTATTATACTTATCATGGAATTTATCCTCTTCCCGGAGGCCAAACCACAAAAAAAAAAAAAAAAAAAAAAAAAAAAAAAAAAAAAAATACTTAAAAATGTTTAAAAAATTCCTTTACAAATGAATTATGCTCATTTTTTGACAAATGTCCTCTATCTTACAAATATTTATTATAGTATCATGGTATTTTAATAATTTTTACTCGACTTTAAAAATAATTGAACTATTTTTGCAATTTCCTTTTAGGTATTCTATTTTTCGTAGTTTATTTATTTATTTTTCATAATTCTAAAAATACTTCCTTTTCCATAAATAAGTGCTTAAAATAAAAAAAGTTAAAAATGAAATATATATACCATGTATAAATGTACAATTGAATGGCACTTGCATCTGTCTTTAAGAATTTACATTAACTTCAATTTCGAGTATTATAGAAAACGTCATCTAAAATCGTTACTTAGGATTTAATTTACATTGGATAATTTTGGATATTTTTCCAATGATTAAATTAATATCTAAATATTAAAATTTTCAACTCGCTAAAAAGTTAATAGCAAAACCCAAACTTTTATTTATATATCTTTTTTAGAAAATTTAAACCTTAATTTAAATTGAGTTTCATTAAATACTCTTTCACTAAAATAAGAATGCTGGCAAATTTTAGCTAACAAAATTTATTCAAAGTTTGCACAGGTTTTGA
This sequence comes from Caerostris darwini, assembly GCA_021605075.1. Classification (NCBI taxonomy): domain Eukaryota; kingdom Metazoa; phylum Arthropoda; class Arachnida; order Araneae; family Araneidae; genus Caerostris; species Caerostris darwini. The sequence goes on along the minus strand of BPLQ01007927.1, from coordinate 747,048 downwards.
ATTAAAACCCACTAATCTTTTACATTGCAGATCAAATTCTCTAACTCGTCAGAAGTTCGCGAGCCTTTTCTGTTTTTCATATATAAAATAATATTAATATAATTTTGATTTTTTAAGTATATAAATCCTTTTTAACCAAAAATTATTTTTAATCACATAATTTTTTTAATCATACGGAAAAAATTAATTATGTGTAATTCGAAAAAATAATCTGAAATACTACACATCAAAAGAATACTTCAATCCATTCATGCCAAAGTTGGAATATGAAAACAAAATCAATAATCATTTTATAGGTTTTTCTCTGACATTTTATTTTGTGACTGTGAATCAAAATTTAATTCAAAAATCAGTTTTTTCTACATATTTTTTCATGCATTTATTACATTCACGTATGTCTAAAATTTCATAGAATTCCACTATTTGGATTTTATCAGACATAAAATTCTTTACTGTTTCTAAATTTATATACACTCATGTCCATAAATTAAGGATAATGAAGTTCAGGCAAAGAAAGAGACAGAAGCAAAACAAATTTGACTTATTTGTAAAGTCTATTTATTAAACAAAAGGTAAAGAGCAAAAAAGATGCTATATGTTTGACATAATTAATAAAAATTGCGATTTTTACTCCCTGGAGCAAATTTCAAAAAAGAACCTATTTACAAAAAACAGTATAACATGGCTAGTATGATGGTTAATATGGAGTATGTCTACCGGACGATGCAATACAGGCCTTACAACGCCTAGGCATGCTGAGTATCAAATTATCAATCTGATCTTGGGGAATATTACACCACTCATCAAGCAATGCCCTCCGAAGTTCCGGTTGGCAGGTGAGAGGGGGTTGACGGGCTGCAATTCGTCGGCCAAGCATATCCCACACATGCTCTATAGGATTCAAGTCCGGTGAGTATGCTGGCCAATCCATACGGGTGATATCCTCCAATTGAAGGCTACAATGCTTGCACGGTGAGGACGGGCGTTGTCATCCATAAACAGAAATTCAGCACCCATGGCGCCCCGAAACAAATGTACATGTTGTTCCAAAATGACATCCCGATAGATGTGGCCTGTCATCGTTACACTCTGATTATGCAGGTCAGTTCTGGAACCAAGAATAATTCCTCCCCAAAGGAGCCATCCTGCACCACCGTAACGGTGTCGTTCAGTGGTGTTCTTTTGGTGGTAACGGGTACCTGGCGCTCTCTATATGAAAGTCCGGCGAGAATCAGACTGCAAACTAAACCTGGACTCGTCGGAAAACATCACACCAGACCACTGTTGCGGTGTCCACAATGCATGCTCTCTACTCCAGGTTAATCGCAGGCGACAGTGGGTTGCGGTAAGTGTAACACATCTGACAGGCCTACGAGCATATAGACCAATGTGCCCTAAGCGTCAGTACACGGTCTGCCTTGAAACTGTCGTACCGGTAGCTGAAGAAAGCTGACGAGACAGGTCTGATGCTGTGCTACGTCTGTTTCTTTTGGCAGTAACTGCTAAATACCGGTCCTCATTCGGTGTTGTATCTCGGGGGCGACCTGTGCTGTAACATCTACTCACATTACCATCATCTTGGAATCGTTGCCAAAGCCTGGAGATGACACGCTGGGCGATTCCAAGTTCCTCGGATACTTCCAGTCGTCCGATAATTCTACCACGTAAAAAATCATCCAAATGCTTCCTTTGTGCCATAACTATGCGGTTATTGCACTGAAAGGCTTTTAAAATGCTTGTGAACAATTTTACTTCTTTGCCACCATTCCTTACATACCCCTCTCTTACACTCTCGTCATTGTGACGTACTATCCGCGCCATCTGGTGGTTTCCTGTAATTTGCATATTCTTCTTCAAGATGTGTGTGATAATCCTACAGGTGAAATTTTTATTTTAGAGTTTAATTTCTGTGTGATTCTGAATTATCTTTAATTTATGGGCATGAGTGTATCTTTTAAGTACTGATAATTTAGAAGTAATTCTCTTTCGTTGACAAAGAAAAGTATTTTTGGTGGACATATTTCTATAAACTATATGATATTTCTTAGACATATTTTCCAAAACTCTCTATTTAGCTTTTACAGGGCTTTTAAAAAAACTTCGACAATAATTCTAAGAACTCATTGAATTGAAACGAAACTATAAAATTTTATTTTTCTAATTATGTAGGAGATATTTTAATTGTAGTTTTACGAAATTCCATATCTATGTTTCTTTTTAAAACTCAGATATGGAATTTCGTAAAAAATTATATTTCGTGGTAAATTATGTTTAATTTAAAAAATAAGGATTATACTTCTTATGTGTTTAACACTATTTCTTTTATTCAGTTTTATAAAAGTATATGGTTGTGAGAACAGATTAATTTTTCTAATTAATATACATAAATAAGTTTTTCAATTAACTGTTAATATTAAATCAAACAATTTTGTGAAACAAATATTGTATACTTGGTCATAATATATGTTTCGTATGAAAAACAAACGTTCGAATTACTAAGATGGTATATATTTAAATATGCTTCGTGAATTTTTTTTTTAACATGACTAAATAAAATGAGAAATGGAAATATTTATTTAAAAACAAAAATTTAAGGAAAGTTTATGTATTATTATGCAAAATATCTAATATCTGAAAACAAATATGTCACATTTATAAATCAGGCCACTTCTCTGTAAATTCCACATGCGAAAACTGAAAACATAAAAAAGATATCAAAATAAATGATAATGAAAATAATAAATTACTTTTAACAAAAAATATTAAAGAAAATAATATAAAATAATTAAAGAATTTTAAAAAGAAATTAAAAATGACAAATTATTTTAATAATTAAAAAATCATGAATAAATTAAATAATTGTGAATAAAAAATACAATAAATAAAGAAATAATCATAAATGGAAAATAATCATACTCATAAATAAAAAGATAATCATAAATAATAAACATTATAAATATACAAGAACTTTCATTAAAATTAAAATCAAAATTAATTTGTTACGAATAATTATGGTGTTTCAATTCAGAAAGTAGTAGTATTCAATTTCCGAGAATAAGATTAATGGATTTTTAAATATAACAATTATTCAACTACTTTAACTAATCACTAAATTTTAATGTAAAACTTAAAGTAACATCATATTTCTTCAAAAGAATCGTTGCTTTCCTCTAATTAAGCTAAAAATTAACACATTTTTATTTAGTCTACTAAATTAAATTTAGTGAGTATATTTGTTAGATATAAATGTAATGCTTTTCTATAAATATAAAGGCTCGCAATTTTTTTTTTATTAGATACCACTTTGCTGCTTTTTAATTTTTGAAAAAAAAATTTTTTTTTATTCCAAACATATTTCAGTTTATTGTTGCAGTCATTTTTGTGAATCTGTAATCATTTTTTATGATAATCTGAAAAGGATAGTTAAGTGTAAGTAAATTTGGATTTAATTACGTATTTACATTTTATTGATTAATTTATTCTAAAGGTAATTTTTCACTTAATTTTGGTATTTTTATTGTTATCTATACAATTTCTATAAATCAACCAAAATTTCACCCACAATTTTTTTAAATTTATTTATTATTAACATAAGTAACAAAAAGAGCGAAAAATAAATTCGAAAAAAATATTATTTGATGACGTAATTTAGAGATATACCTATATAAATGTGTGCATGCCATGAATAATAAATAATCCTAAAAAGTACCTTTTCAAGTTTCATTTCAGAAAAAGTATGCACTAAAACGAAAGAGATTATTGTCTTGAATAGTTATTACTACATATCCCTAAATATCTGAACAGCAAATATGACAAGCATTGATTGAAGTGTTCATTAGACCTCATTTACCATTGTTAAGAATCTATGATTAAAGAACACTGTTCAGTATTTTTTAAGATATTATTTTATTCGAATTATAGAACTAGCATAAAGTATTCTTTCTGAAAAGATAAGATTTTCTATCATTTGATTCGTTCTTGGAAAATTCCTCCCAGGAATAATAAACTGCATCCGAAGTCAATATAGGAAATCATCCTGACAAAATTGTCCTAAATGGAATTTTTGTGGAAAAAGTGCATTCCTGGGAAAGAATAATAAAATGTCCATTGTTTTCAAAGGATTTATAACAAAAAGTGAAAGCCCCAGCAACCCTCCAATGAGACAGCTGAGGTTCAAGAATCTGATTATGCATGCATGTACGAGTGGGAAACAACAAGAACTTAGTAAAAGAAAACAGGCAGAATAAATTTATTCTTTTAACATGTACGAGTTTTCTCTTCTGAAAACAGAACAGTCATATAAACACAACAGATCCTAAATGTTGCTTAGGATGTGAACAACAAGCAAAAGAATCTGACTTTTAAAAAAAGTTATTAGGAACATTAAAATTTGAAAAAAAAAAACATTGTTCCACAGAATTTTATTTCTTTAGGTAAGTTGATTTATAATTTTAGTTTTTTAAGAATTCATTATTAAATTTCAGGAATGAGAAAAGAAAATGCATTGTGATTTTTTCTGGCAGTATAAAGGTTTTCATCAGTTTATAGTAATGAAATATTTGGGAAAAACTTCAATATTTTAAAAGCATTATTTTTATTTATTAATTTTACATCGAAAATTTCTTCTTATTTTTGTAAGCGTTTCATGTTACTTACAAAACTGTACTAAAGTGTATATCCTCGTCATTTTTTTTTTTTTTTTGTATTCTTATTTTCTAATTATTTTTACTGTTTTCCTACTCATGATTTTACGCATGATGTTTTCATTCTCATGATCTTATTTTTACAGTTTTCCTACTCATGTTTTTAGAGATCATCTAGTGAATAAATCTTTCCTTTTCATTTATTCCTTTTCGTATCTAATCCTTTGTTTTAAACGTTAGGTGCACTTTATTCTTCTACATGCCACATTTAGCAAGCTTTGATTCAAATGTATAGCTTATTTTGTCTCCTGTAGAATAATCATTAAATAGTAATCATTCAAAATAGTTGACAATTTATTAAAATGCTATTTATTTATTATTTTTTTTATTGTAACGCATAAAAAAAAAACTCTCTCATTAGACGTATAAGGAGTTATGCGAATACTGATAGAAATGTAGATCCTTGAAATGATGAGAATGCTCCACTATTGCAAATGTCTATGTAAATATTTGACTGTATGACAACTCATTTAATATCTATACTCATAGCATTTCTATTATTCGGATTGGAATCATTTATTTCATAAGATTTATTTGAATGTTAGTACGTTTTATCTTAAAAAATGAACTCTCTATCTTCAATACAATAATTGGATTTTGAATACCTCTGAATATTTCTACTAAAGAATCATTGGTATGGTGAAGTGATAATATTTACTTTATTCAGAAAAGACTTAATTATATCTTACAATAACATGAAAAAAAATTCAGCTCATTATTCCAAATGATGAGAAAAGGGTATAAATAATTCATATTTTAATCACAAAATATTTGTTGTATATTTTGTTATCCGATACAACGTATATTCCTGTAGCTCAAAACAAAAAAAAAAGAAGAAAATAATATCGATTCTTTCTTAAAGTATTCATTTAGAATCTATGGCGTAAATGTGTAAATATTTAATCTGAGCACTTTTTTGTCTCGAAGGTGATGAGACATTATCAGATTCTACTCCATTATTTTTTATTTGTTTATTTATCTAATCGGCTTTCTCTCCAAGTAAAAGAGTCCAGAGAAAGTTCTTCATGCAGAATACTTTTTTGGTTTTAATTTATAATTCTTCGCGCCGAGTCATGAGACTCCTAAACTAATTGACCACGTTATAATAAGATTACCACTCCGGTGGGTCAATGTTGTTCTCTAAGAAGGTTGAGAAGTTTAATCAAGTTAAGAAGTTTTTTAAGAATCTTCAGGGGAGATTTTTTTAAATGAATATCTCAAATTTGCATATCGTATTGCAGAAAATTCAGAAAACTTCAACTAAGTATTCTGATTATTCGTACAACATTCTGTCGTAATCTCCACCAAGTCTACTCGTTTTTTTAAGCAGTGAGCTACCTGTGGAAATCGAATTTTCTTTCTCCTTTATTCTAGGCAATTCACACTAAAACTGAGCTATGGATAGAATTCGTGTAGAAAACTTTCAACAATTTTTTGAGTAAATGAAACTTCTTAGTTATCTCATTTTAATGAAAAGATTTCAATAAGCTCGAGAATAAGTTTTCGTGGTTTCACGAAGTTTTCGATTTCATGATTAAGATTCTGCTTCATGAAACTTATTATATTGATAATTTACAATGCAATGTTCTCCAGAGTTTTTGTTGTCATAAGAAAAGGGTGACAAGTTCTGTTGTTTTTAAATGCATTAAAATTACTTTATAAAGACAAGATTATTTACTTGCCTTAAACATTAAAATAAGTGTTAGATGGCGTTATTTCGAAAAACGCACTCTTATTCCTGAGTTCCGCATTTTTATTATAAAGAACTACAAGTATTTATTTAGGACTTGACGGATTTTCTGGGAAAATTGTTTCATACCCTGTTTTTGTATATTTTATATAAATTTTTATGCCCTTTTTTTATCTACCCATGCAATACTTGCTGTTCAATCTTTCGTTGTTTGTATTTTTCAAATGAATTTCAGTTTCGTTGCTGCAGTTTATGCACACTTCGAATGTTCAACAATTTCTTCCTTTTTATTTTTGTCTTTGTCTGAGAGGTCTGAATGTGAGGCTCTTCAGGAGTGTTGTATTGTGAATGATATGCTGCCTTTGTTATACAAAATGGTTTGCAATATAATTGGCATATATATATATATATATATAGTCCCATCCACAAAACAAAAAAGGAAATTAATGTATTAATTTTTGTTCTAGAGAAGATTTAATTTCTTAACAATTTTAAACATTATAATTATTATATATTTTTTACATTATATTTTTTAATTTATTTTACCTTATTTAATTAATTAAATAAATAAAATATTCTTAATTTTTTTAAACTATTCTTTATTATGCTCTTGAAGTGTTAAAAAGGTATAATTTATCAAAAGTCATTGCATTCTAAAAGTTAACAATTTATCAAGTTGATTTTATATAAATTGGCATGGATGTTCAAAGGTTTTATTAAATATAACTTCCTTAAAATAATTAGTAAAAAAAAATAACTTCAGAAAAATCTTTCTTAAAATATATATTTTTTAATTTGTTGATTGTTGTGCTCTTTAAATCTCACACATTTACTTCTAAATTTCACAAATATTATAACTGATAGGTCTTTTAATTTTCTACCAGACAAATGTTATTATATCTATCATTATATGAAAATGTCAAACAACATATTCTAGATCAGACTCATTCTACCAATTTTAAACAAAAAAGTGTTAAAATTTGTTAAATTTATTTAAAATGATAAATCGTTGGAAATTATTGCACTCTAAAAGCTTATAATTTATTAAACAATTTCATATAAATGTAGCAGCATTTTCAAAAACTTTTATCTTAAAAGACAATCAAAAATTTAAAATGATTTTAAAAGTTTCTTTCACAATCTTTAATAATTTTAATAAATTTAAAAAATCATGACTTTTCTTTTTAAAAAATTAACAAATTAAAAGCATTTTAAACACAGATTACAAACACCAAGTTAAATGACATCACAATTTAAAAAAAATACATACTACAAGTTCTAAATTAAAATTACTTCACTAATTATTTGTAGCAGAATCAAATAAAAGATATGAACGGTCTTCATAGCGAACAGACTTCAGTCATACGTTATTATTTATTAAACAGTTAATGTTTGATACATTTATCTCTAATGGAGCTGTAAAGTTGAATTTAAACTTAGTTTGATTGATAAAAGGATTTCAAAAACTCTTATAAGTAAGAATTTAACTCATTAAATATACAGAAAAAAGTGTTTGTATTTAAAATAATTAATTAAAAACTGAAGTAATTATTTTTGACTGGTGTCAGAAATAATTACCTTAATATTTTATATGTATTTAAGAAATAGAGAATTTCTCTGAAAAAAGGATTCTTTTTAATTCATAATTTATCATCTTTGCATAAAGAAAAATAAACACAAACTCTTTTAGAATATGGGAATATGATACTGACTTATAGAATAAATACCAAAAAGAATTGATGATTTGATTTATAATTTCTTAATAATTTAACTTCTATCTAAATCACTAGAAACGATTATGTTCACCATTTTTTTAAATCTAATTATGCCTCTTTCCAATCATTTACAATACTCATGTCTTACTTTATTTTCTACCAAAAATCTATTGATAAGATTGTTTTCAGTCATATTAAAATCAGTTCTTCTATATACCTTCTACTTTAATTTTATAATAATAATTAATCTAGTTAATTCAAATTTGATAAAAAAAAAATTATGAAGCGAAGTTTTCCTTTTCTTTGCCTTCAGATACGATAGTTGTTCTTTCTTATAGCATTAAAAATAAATTCTCAAATTGAGCACAAGAAATAATTATTTATTTCAAAAATATGTAAATGTCTAAAAATATAAATGTCAAACAATAAATGTCCAAAAATCTTTAATTAAAGGAAAACTTGACTTTAAAAGAAAAAATGTATTTCATGAAAAATTATAACCACTATATAAAATTTTAAGATTGAGATTAATATTTTTATCGTCATACTTAAACAAAACTTATTTTTACAAACTTATTTTTCATCAAAAATCCTAAAACCAACTAACCACAAAAAAATAAAAAATCTCTATTTTTCCTTCTTTTCTTAAATCTCGGTTGAATATGAAAACAAAATACTGTTCTTAATTCTATATAAACTAAACCTATACTACGTCGAGAGTCATTTAATGTCCAAAACATAAATGATGTTTGCAACTTTACAAAAAAAAATTCTAACAATATGTATATCTTTTTCTTAATTCGATACAAGTTTATAATAATAAAATTATTAATGCAGTCAAACTTTTCATTAATTTCCTATATTTATATTTAAATTCATTTTATTTTCTCACTGTCACTACTAAAAAAAAACATTAAATTAATTAATTGAAATAATGAAAATAAACTTGTTTTTTACAGTAAAATTTCAAATATTTTGCATAAAAGAGTTATTTCAAAATTTAGAAAAAATACCTAGTATTTAAAAATGCTATGATTGAAAAATCGCAAGCATTAATAATATTACAAATATCTGGAATAATGAATGTTATTCTTGTAAACTAACTTGACGAAATTGCGAGACTTCAAATTAAAACAAAGTAAAAAAATTATTAAAATTAAATATACAGTTTTATTCTAATTACTATAATTTTTATTCTGATTACTTATTTATTTATGTTTACACTGCGCGTTTGAAAGTAATTATAAGAACATTGCATAATTCTTTTAGAAAATAAGAGATAAAAATTTCGAGGAGAAATATCGTTATTACAAAAGCAAACTATTTTATTTGGGAGCATTTAACTTTCGGAACGAAACTTTTCTCTTCTATGAAAACATTTCTAAACTTTTCTGCGAACACATTTTTGTCCGAATAAAATATATTTTTCCGTTACTCGAGATTTTATTAAAAAAGAAGAAAAAAAAAATCCGAATTTTAATTATGAACATTAGTGGCTTACCTGTTGAATACTCTGTATTCTATTTCAGGACAGGCCACGAAAGTGTTCTACGGTCGGTATTCGTTGCCCCAAGTGTCGACTACTTGGAAAATTCCCTATTATATTTGTTGCGCTACTAGCGCCAAATGCTCTTCGGTACCAGATTGAAGACGTTTCTTTGCTAACTATGAGGTTGTTTGGCGAGGGAATTAAAATATTTGCTTTGATTCTACTACTGAGGTTTCTGTTGGTGATTTTATCAAACTAGAGGTTTGTGAGAAAAAAAAAATATTTCTAACAAATATGAGTTTCCTTACTTATCACTTGGTAATTCGTTATCATTTGTCGGTGCAATGATTATTTACCATTGTTTGTATTAAAATCAGTTACTTATCACTTTTAGATTCGTTAAATTTAAATTTATAATCAGAATTTATTGCGCATAATCTATTATTATTATTTTTTTTAGAAACCTATAATGATTTTTAAAAAATTATTCGTTCATGATAAAATCAAAAACACATTTTTTATTGGTGAATATAACTATATACTTATATAACTTGCATTAATTATTGCCACAAGTATAAAGTAAAATAAAAAATATAAAAAAACGCGCATTTTGTCAGGTATAAATAGCTGTTTTAACAAATTTAAAAAGAAATAATAAATAATAATGGACTAGAAAATTAATTTCATTTCGTATCTCTTAAAAATGAAAAAAATTACCAAAAAATACGCTTATATGTTTGTTTTTTCCCATAAAAAAATTTTTTTTTTGTCTGTGATTAAATTTGGCGCTTTACATATTAACATTTTCTTCTCTTGGCGATTTTCTACTTCCCATACGCTTTTGGCAACCCAGCGCATGCGTCTACCAACCCTTGGATAGTAGGCGGCTCTTACATCCTGAAACCGGAATGGCTTTAGATGGAAGGTATCTAGGCGACTGAATATTCAATGGTTTGGCGAAATTTCCCCAAACGATGCAACCTTGTACTAAATAGGGTAAAATATCAGATCGTTGATTAAAAGTTGGTAGAACTATTTCTATTTCTACACAACGAAGTTATTTTTTATTAATTTTACTGATTCAAACTAGGCATTTAACTTCAAAAGTTCTGCTTTATTCTGTGGTATTGATCTGCTACTATAAGTAAACGTAGTGTAAATAATTGGAATCAATTTTTAAAAAAATAATAATAATTATAGTAAATAAAATTAAAAGAAGACAAAGCAAAGAAAATGAAGTGATAGAACAGAGCAACTACTCCTCTGCTCTTTTAACGTACTTTTTCCTTCAATTAAGTGAGAGAAATATTGGTGTTTTAAAGAGTGAAATTCAATAAATTGATAAATTTAATTTTGTAATAATTTTGTTCACTGATTACAGTCCTTTTTCAATAAGAATATGAAATAAATAAAATTTGAAATTCATCAAAACGATCAAATAAATGCAATAAGACAATAAGTCAAAATAATTTTATACACTAAACATAATTTTGAAGTACACATTTAAAAGCAAAAATTTAACCTCTTACTCACTCTAAATGATAATAAGCAAACTTTGAAATTCTTTCAATTTTTTTTGAGTTCAAAATTTTCAGAGTGTTTTGTGTTCGAAACCCGATAAACAGAACTTAACCGAAAACTTCCGCCTAAGATGAGTATGATACATATGTAGACGGGAAAGTTACTCCTTTGGAAATGGGGAGAACTTTTAGAGTATCACTCCAGTGGGTGTTCTTTGCGATGGCACAATGTGGGTACAGTGTAGCACACTTTCCGTGGGGCACCCTAAGTGACGTTGAATCTGCTATATCGGCATTCTAGTGCCAAATGTTCTCGAGTCACTATTTTCGGCATGCGAAAACCATAACTATATAATAATAAGCTTTTTACATCGGCTTGAATTAAACAAGCAATTGTATTGCCATATAGAAAAGACGTCAAATGAAATACAGCTTTGAATTTCCTTTCATTCATATACACTAACTTATTAATTTTTTTAAAAAAAACTTCTAATTGCTAATTTTTACTATCAATAAAATTCACAAAATTTTGAAAACATTGTAAGTTTTGTTAAAAAAATAAATATAAAACTGTAAGCATACTTTATAACATCTCACAAATACGGGCATTACTTAATGAGACTAAGAAAAAAGAAGAAAAAGAAATGCTTCATATTTATTCACATTCTGCTGCTGATCAAACTAAGAAAGAATTACCACCAATAAAATCTTGTTAACATTGTCTCGTCGCAGTTTCAAGGCCTCGACATCATTTTAACGAATGTTGACTTTCAAAGGAAGTGACTTGTTATTACTTACAAAAAATAGTTTAACTAGTATTTTTGAAGTGAAAAACATCGCGTCAAAATCGCGTAATAAGCATATCTTAGATTCAAATTGAACTTTCCCATTTGCGTCCAATAAACTTTTCTGGCAAAAAATGAGTAGCGTTCATCTTCTAACCAGATGCAAATCGGAAATGGCAAGCTGTGCAATTTCTTTTCAACACAATTTACTTCCTGTTATTTAGATAAAGTCCTTCCGAATAAGTATAGGATAGAACGGCATTGCCCTGAGTAACATATGAATCTCAATAGATATAATCAAACGGTTCGACAAGCGATGCGCAACTGAAAGCCTCCAAGTTTGTATCTGAAATGAGCACGATAAATCAGTAGGCCGAAAGGTCCACCTCAATAATGATATATTATGACATTTATCCATATATTTTTAAATCTATATGCTACTTTGGATAATATTGGTATATAAGTTTGTATTATATAATTAATATTATGCCTGTATATATGTACAGCCTTATATTATGTCTATATTATTAAGAGAATTAACTATATTATATAATTAATATTATTAATTCTCTGATTGTAATTATCTGATTGAAGTCGGAGTGACCGGATAAATAGAGTGTTGAAATTCCAAACTAAAAGAGCTTGATTCGACAAGCGATGCCAAACCTAAAGTTTTCACGTTTATACATTGGATGGACATGCTAAATTTGTCGGCCGGAAAGATGTTCTGAATAAGGACATAATTGCCTTGAGCAATGTATGTCTGAAAAGATATGGCTATATGTCATAAATGAGTGTAATAAACATTCTATTTTATAATTATCTGATGGAGCTAAGGGAACCTGGTTTGCGTAATACGACAAGCTACATCGAACCAAAAGTTTCCACATCTAGGTTTCCGATGGATGCGAATCCTCAGATGAAAGTACGAAGTTCTTCTAGATACTATCATCAGGGGCATTCGATTCCAAATTGTGGTAGGTGTAGTGTAGCAATCCCCCCTTGCAGTGCAGACAGGGTAACGCTGAATCTACTACATATCTGCCGTTAATATTCTAATAATAGACTAGCATTTGCCAACGCCAATGAATATTTGAGTTTAGTTTAATTCAAATTTCGAACATTTTGTTGACTAAGCGATTTATACAGAAATTAAAAACTGCGGCTAGCTATTTTCTCAACAGGACAAACAAACTCTCTCTTTCGTTAGAAATGTCTGTGATCTCCAACACCAGAGTTGCGAAACCAAATGTATTTATTCCGTTTCAAACGATGATACTTAGTTGAGAGCATTCATACCAAGCTTATTTTTCAGAAATTAATTTTTAATGGCAAATATTTCTCTATTGTTGTTGAGGATCGATAAAAAAAGCACTTATTTAAATTATGTCACGTTGCTCTGCAGCTGATTTAGATATCGAAGATACGGCAGTAAAATAATAATGACTTTTTTTATCTGTCATACATTTACAAAATATTTTGTCATACCGATAAAAATTTCGGTTGCCTTTCATAAATATTTGTATGGAGAAATGCGGTTAAAAATAAATTAGGATGTAGGAACTTTTGAGTATTGTATTTGTCTCAATTAATCTCAACTTGAGTATTGTATTTGTCTCAATTTTGTCTCAATTAATAAAATTAGGATCACTAGTTATATTTTCTTTCCATAGAAAAGAATTTTACTAAATGAATAGTAATCTCATCCAATACTTAAAAGGTTATAAAAATAATCTGAAGAATAAATCTGATTCAAAAAATTTGTAATGCTTATTATAAAGCATTATTTTTTTTTAAATTAAGACTTTTTAATACAATGATGATTATAAATGATAAAAAGATATAAATAAATATTTACGATACGTAATTTTTATTTTTATATCATTTTCTACATTATTTAAATAAAATTTATTTTAAGTAATTTAGACTAAAAAGTTTTACTTTTTATGAGGAAATGTTATGCAATAGTTTCCTTATAGCTTCTTATTAATTTTTTAGAACTTTTCCCTCCAATTGTCTAACATTTCGATAAAGAATTGTAGTTTGTGATAAAGATACCATTTTCATTCTAAACGGAAATTCTTCTTAAGTAGCGATGAAAATCGATAACAATCATAAAATTCAAGAGATTTTTCAAAATTGTAAGTTTTGGTTTTACTTCACGTTTACTATTATTTTTGAACGGTTGAAATATCAATCTTACTTAATCATCACTTGGTTTTAGAATAGACAAGAAGTCCACTTACAAGTACAGATCTCCATTTAGATACAGGGCTGCCATCTAGAGGAATTTACTAGACCCAAAAGGGGTTAGTTGACTAGAGATTAAGAAAATTGTGAATATAATACTGTTTATTATACAAGACTGCATTTTACGACTTCTTTGCTTCAATTTTGTTGCTTAATGTTTTATAATCTAAATCGACGTTCAGATTTTCTCTGTTATATGTATAGCAAATGAAAACTAAACGAGCAGTTTCGCGTCCTTTTTTATTCTCATAGTAATTTAAAGGGAATTATTATACCAGTAATTAAGATTTATATAGAGAAAAATAAAATAAATATATTATTAAATGATTTTTTTGTCAGCATTTACTCAGCCTTTTTGGAGTCAAAACTTCTCCAATATTTTGAAACCAAAAAGAAGAGAAAAATAATCAAAGAATAAAAAAACATAGACAATATTAAAAGATTTTTTAAATTTTTATTTCCTACAAAATTAAATATTGTAATGACTCTCAATTATAAATCTACCGTGATGCATTAATTGCTGCTGAATTATTTTCAATTCTCTTCACATTACAGATATTATGTTCTCACTGATAAAAGTGTGATCGTAAACATAAAAATGCACCTGATACAAGAAAATCTTTTCAGATTCCTTCCTGTTGTTGTTGTTGTCGTTGTATCTAATCCTCGGTGTCCAGCAGTACGGACGGACATCCCATGAGTAATTTACTCATGGAGGGACGGAAAGGGGCAGCTTCTGTTGTGTTGGTGCAGTCGAAGGTGGAAGTCTGACTTGGCTACGTATCGCTGAAGAAAGAGGGCAGTGCCTTCCGGGAGGATATTTAGGGGGAACTACCCCGCATTTGCGTATCGTATGGGAGAAAACCCGAAAAACTCCCACCAAATAATCCAATCAACGAGGCAAGATGCTGAATATCACAAACGCCATCGAGTCTCCTCGTTTTTTGAAACAATGTCTACAACAAAGCCGCCAGCGGATTGAACCTCAGCCCTAATCTCACTAACGGGGCACGTTGCCATTGAGCTACGAGTCGATCTTCCATTCCTAAACTGCCCGACTCGTATTTCAGTGTTAGTACACGAAAGTCAGTGGGTCAACGGGTTGGAGTTCGATTCCATTTAATTACTTGGTCACTACTTTGAAAAACGATTACTATTATTATAGAGATATATAAACGATTACTATTATTATAGAGATATATAAACGATTACTATTATATGAGAAAATTTAAAATAAATCACGTTGGAACAAGTTCTCTTCCTTTCAAAAATATAATGAAAATAATATTGCTTAACACCAAGGAATTGCACTGTATTTATCCAGATGATGTTTGTTTTCTTTGTTATTCAAAACTAATGTATCTTTCTGTGCCTGGAAAGCATTCAAAGGAATCTTGTAAGTGTTTTGATACAGTAATAGTAAAGATTAGGATTTCATTACATTTATTTAAGAAGTTCCCTGAATGCAGTTCACAAATAAGAATATTCATGCTATTCATTACATTTAAACAGAACATAGTTTTCAATCAAATATGTGTTTATATGTAAAATAATTGAAGACTAGTAGTCCACACTTTTCAGTTTCATTATGAAAAGGAAATAGATTCTGAAAATAGAATTCATTTGAATTATAATTAAATTTGAATTCATTTATTTTATAATTAAATACAATGCACATCTTAAACACCGTGCACATACTTGTTAAAGCAAGCGACAGAAAGATTTAATAGAATTTACGGAAGAACTGACAAAAAGTATGGAAATTATATATTACATCTATTATTATATATTACATGTTTAATAAATAGCATTAATTTGATTTCGCAGGTATTTATTGTTTTGCATGTCGATGAGCTCAAACTTTATATTTTCCAGCAAAATGGCAAAAGGATTGCTAAATGAGTTATTACTTTTTAACTTCATGCAACTTTAAAAAGAAATCTTTGGAAGTTGATGTAAAACTTTTACTTTGTCAATTTATAGAATTTTAATTTTGACATTAGAAAATTAGATCTAATTTCTTGCTTTTAATTAAAAAAAAATTCTATAACATTGGTAAGAGAAAAAGTGGCCGTTAAATTTATTAATCAACTGATCTTTGATCAGAAGTCATGTACAAAACGTTTCTTTTTAGTTGAGGCTTTTATTAAAAATTATTTTTTATAGTTGACATATTTCAATGATCAACAATATCAAGCAAAAAATTTTAAATAATACAGGGTAGAGCACTAAATGAAGGCCTTGGTGTGGGATTCCTTGCATATGTTTTTGACTTTTTATTATTTTTCATTATTTTTTTATTGTTTTTCAACCTTATAACTCCTTTTTAGTGCTAAAATTCTATTGTCTATTTATGCGTCTGAAATTGTCTATTTATGCACATGTATTCAATCAAAGGAAAACAGAAAGAAAGAAATCTGACGCCTAACATTCTTAACAAAGTGTGGAGTGAAATAGAATTTTTTAAAAAAGCTTTAAACAAATAATATAATTCCAAAGGCAAAACTTTTTCTTAGTACAAACAGAAATTTTTCCCTAAAAATAACTAGCACTGTAGCAGTATCTTAAAACACTAATTTGAATATTTATCAATATAAGTACATCTATCAAATAAATCAAAATGGTTTTATTTAATAAAATTATATTTATCACATTAAAAGAATAACAGAAACAATCAGTCGGTCAAAAATTTCCTCGTTAATAACTATCAGTGTAAAAGGAAATTCTGTTTCTTACTTACTTCTTCTTTTACGAGACAATCCGGATAAGAAAAAGCTTAGTTAACCAATTATTTGAATCATGAATACTAAAGCAGTGAAACATTTAAAATATGAAGTTACTTACAGTGTAAATTGATCTAAATGAAAAAAGTAATGCTCTTTAGTTAGTTTTTTGAAAAAAAATTAACTTGAATGAGAAGAAATGAATAAACTCAGTTAGAAGCACTAATGTTTCTCGAAATATTTGTCTAATTGTCTTCAAAGTTTGGAATATATCATTTTAAAGTATCAATGATTCTAACTCTATTTTAGCCGTATACTATGAAAGTAAACGACTAATTGCATAAACAAGCAGGATACCTTATTACTGCCCTCTGATAAGTCCCACAGATATAGATAATTGGGTTCTGAAATGGAAAGCAAATGCTTCTCATGAAATAGAATGAAGCTTTTTACATTCCGCTTTAAATATGACCAATACAAAAATCCTGCTAGGAACGCCTTTAATTAGACACAGTAGAAATAATGGTTTATCTTTCCAAGGTTGCCTGATTAGCTAAGTATTCTGTAAACTTTACTAGCTGTATTATTTTAACTATTTTTTTTACTTAACCACAGACAACCTTCTTGTATACTGCAAACGAGTAACACGAGATTTATGCAAGTAATATGCACGTAATCATTATATACACATTACAAACAACGTACGTGAAGAACTGGATAGTCGGATTGAAGAAAATAACAATAACAATAAATGAATAAAATAAAATAAAAAATAAAAAAAGGAAAATCATAATGAATAATTGGTAGAGGAAGCCATTTTTAATGATTGTTTCAAGACAAACATTTACACTCACCGACATAGGACACAAATGGCTCGTAAGCATGTCTGTGTGATCAAGGAAATAACATTCAGCGAGGCAATTTACTTTCTTTCCTGATATTTAAAAGGATCGATTTTTAAACAATGTTTCCTTTAAGTGCGATAGAGAGAGAAATATTTTGTATTGAAAAGCTCTTAAGAAAAGGCTGTTGTGAGATAAATCTGATGTTGGAACATTCTCTCCAATATGGTTTACAAATATATTTCATTTGCTGGTTTAAACATCATTACTTAAAAAACATTTAAATTTCTTTAATAAAATAGGAGCAATTTTTAAAATATGTCTTAAAATTTTGATATCACAGAAAGTCAAATTGTAAAATATATTTTTCGAAATCATTTTAAACAATAATATAAAACAAATTTTTTTTAAAGTCAATTCCTACTTTTTTTTTTACTATATTGCAGAGAGACCTTTATAAATAATTTTCATTCATTTTTTTAATTTTATCTGCCGCCATCTATTGGTAGATATATGCAACTTAAATCTGAAAAAAACTAAAATTAATTAATTAAATTAAATTACTGAATTAATATTTGAAAAACTGTATTAACATCCAGTGTCATCCACTACAAGTTAAAAAAAATGTATTTGAACTTGAGTGGATGAATAAAAAGTATTTTATGAACGATTGAAAATTTGAACATGATATATATAGGGAGAGTGTGAGCTAATAGAAGGAATTGAAAAATCATCATTTACATTAAAATTCGATTAATGCTCATGAATAATAAATAAAAATTGATTTGATAAATAAAACCTGTACCAAATTTGTTGTTCAGTGGTGCTAACTAACTAAACTAGCTTGCAGAAGAGTGTAACTTCAAATTCGCTACCTGGGATGTCTTGCAATCTTCTGAAACCAGCAGATTCTTTTGCCAAGATTGAGCGGATAAACACTTCATACTCTCTAATGAAACCGAAATGCTATAGAACTGATGGTGAAACTCTATGACCCTCGTAATTATTTCAGAGTGAGATATTAAAATATAATAGGTTCACTAGTATTAAAATTTTTGAGTGGAATCTTTAAAATAAAACATAAAAGTGACACGTCTCGTATTAATAACTTTAATACATTTGTATTGATGTATTTTGAATATATTTGTATTTTGAATATATTTGTCTAGTTTCAAGAGAAAAAATATTTTTATCAAATAAAATCTATAATGGATAGTAAATATACTAGTTTTAATTTATATCTTCGAGCGTGTCAATGTTCATTGATATCACAAGATGGTATGGGCTCAAATCGGTTGATGGAATGCGTTGCAGTTACTACTACCCACAAATCACGAAACTCGTTCACGAATATTAAAATCTTAAATTTGTAAAATTTTGCATCAACTATCAGGCTGCCTGTAAATTTTAAACGTTTTTTCCAATGAGACAGATAAACAAAAAGCATTTATAACTTTCATGTGATCAATCCCTCTCCTCTATACCCGTCGATGGGGTGTTTGTAGAGTACATGAATGGATCACGTAGATCTGTTGTTTGTAACATATATATATATATATATATATATATATCTGTATTTGCATGAAACTGTGTATGTGCCAGCGCTTTTGAAGTACATATATAATTAAAGGTCATTAATATCTATCTTTATATTCCAATTCCCGAGCTTTCAAGATTGCATGCACATCTTTTTTTCTAATACAGTTGGCAATAGACCGTGAACTTTTGTGCCATAAGGGCTGCACAGACGTGTTACTCACTTTGCACTACCCAAGGGGCGCGTGTAATTTGAAGATAAGTCACGGACGCGGAGTAACAATGCCCCCGCAAAGCTCTGCGATCCTATTAGGACCGGGACCTACGGTTTAAAATGGATTCCGAGCCACTACAAACACCTATGGCACTGCCGGGATTCGAACCCGATACTTGTGGTACCGAACGCCAGAGCGCTAGCCACTCGGCCATCAGGCCCACAATATATGCACATCACCATTTCGAAATTTTCAAACGTCAGTCGCCCGCCCCTCTTACATACACACGCACAAACTAAGCATCAAGTAGAATTACTGGAATCGAAACCGAATCTGACAGCAATAGCGTCACTGAATCGACCACCTCGAACATTTTGGGTCCGAAAAGTTTTCAAAAGATAAATCTGTGTTGTAAATCATAAAATTTTTGATGTAATTTAACTATTGAAAACATTTTTTTTTTTGAAAATAACGTTTTATAATGTCAATAATAATTGCAATCAATTGAAATATTAAAAGTTGTAGAAGGCATAAAACGCATTAGAACAAAATTATATTATTAAATAGAATTGAAAAATGTTAAAAAAATCAGTTTTATTTATGATTTGCTGATATATTGATTAAACTCATTTGGTGTAAAATTTTCTGTGAAATGCAAATTTATTGTTGCACGATTTCTCGCCTTTTATTATTATTATTATTATTATTAATTTTTTTTTTTTACTGTTTATCGCTTTAATTTTTGTAAATAAACTTTGATTTGAACATTAATAGTGATATTATTCTTAATTATTTATGGAATATCAAAATGTTTACAGGCATTCAAAATTTTTTTCTCGCTTAACATCTTATTTAATTATTTTCATCTTAATTTTTGTGTATAATTTAAATTAAAAAATAATTAATTAATTTAAAGTTACACTTAATTTATTATGATGTTTTTATGTTATCCAAATATTTTATGCTTTTGATATCAATTTTTTTTATATTTGTAAATGGTTAGCAAAAGTTATATTTTAACAAATTAAAACTATAATTGTTTCATTGCCTTCTTAACTTAGTTTATTAAATTTTTAAGTTAATCATGATTTAGGCTTTGTGTTTTTTCTTTAGCCTGAAAAATGAACTTAACAAGAATTACTGAATAAGGACACATGCACATATATTCATAAGAAAGGCGATAGAAAGAAATACATTTGTTATTTATCTTTGCTAGACATCAAGACACACGGGGAACTCGCGGGATAGATAAAGAGAAATATTTATCTTTTCAATCACAATTGTTGCGCCTAACAATAGGATCACCACTTCAATTTTTCCTTAGTTTCTGGAGACTATCTAATTCTTTAATACTTGTCTTTGTTGTAAATTCTGGTGTTTGAAAAACTTCTTATTGTGTCAGAATTTTTTTTTAAATTTTGTTGTGAGGAAAAATTGCAATTGTTCTTAAAAATACGAAATCTTTATACCCATTTAAATCTATATCACTGCTCTTTTTCTCCCATCACTGGAAATTATTTATAAATAAAATGTGTTATGAGTGAACATAATTAAAAAATTCAAATTATTGGTTAAGATACGCGTAAAAAATTATACTAAATGTATGTGATAAAATATATATAATAATGTATGTGTGAATAAAAATTGTAAATAAAATTGAAACAGTTTAAAATCAAATAGACAGTAGGAAGAAATCTAAAGAATTAGGATAACTTCCAAATTTTTAGAGACTTCGGTCCCTGTCCTTTAAACAGAGCAACTCAATAAAGTTAGACAAATTGTTTTGCCGTTATTGGGATGGCATAAAAGGCTGTTCTCTAATTTTCTTTTGCATTTGTTGCAAATGTTGGACGATTTTCCACAAAAAACTTTCAGAAGGCATTTCTCTCCTTTCCTTCATATGAATGTATTATAGAACTCCTGTATTTTCTCTATTTCTAATGTGAACTTCTACAAACATATCTAAGAAGTGAAGGGTACTGAAATTTAAAAAAAAAAACACCATGGAAAAAAATTTAATGAGAAACTAATGTTTGAATTTTTACTATATTAGTTGCTATACTTAAGTTGAGAGTTTTTTTTTTTTTTCTATTGATAATTTGTTCTTTAAATTTTGATTGTAACTAAATTCAACAATGTATTAGGAAAAAATATATATATTTATATAACTTTCATAAAAACGTTCAATTATTCCATTTTTAATTATTCATCGTTCTTCTCATACTAAGTCTTTGAACTCTTGTGCACCTTTGAGTGTTTGATACGAAGAAACATATTCGTATGGAGGCGTTGGAGAGATAAAGAGACATTTTTGCATTTAAGAGACAGATTTTTAAAAAATATTAAAAATTATGTATAAATACAGTCTTTAAATATTGATTAGTCTTTCATTATATTTTCATTAATAATTAATTAATTATAACTTGTTTAATAAAAATATATTTGTTATTTTAAAGAGACCCATGCAGTCTACTGAAATTATTTTTATTTTTATAATTGATGGTTGATTTTCATTTAAATATCGAATTATAAGCTACTCATCTCAGTAATTAAGGATAATTTTTGTAAAATCTTATTCATATCTCTGATTAAATTCTATAGTAAAATCGCCTTACTGATAATACAGCAGAATTTTGAATGTGTTTTTATTTCTAAAATTGACAATGAACTAGTTTATTCAGTTTTGATTTACCATAAGTTTTTATGATAATTAAAAAATATTCGGGGTTTTGAATAATTATTTACATAATATGTGTTTGTTTAAAATATATTGTATGTCAAAGAAATTTTCAAATAATTAAATTAAAACGTTAAATTTACAAAAATCAAATGTAATTTCTTTGAAATCGAATGTAGCTCATCATGCTGCTGAGAACTTAGTATTTTCCCTAAAATTTTCCCTCTCTTCTGCTTGTTGGTCTGCCATATTTGGCAACTTCTGACTTAAGTGGAAAAGGCAGAAAGTCGCCTTAATATTTTCAATGAGCAGCCATTCCTGCTTTGATTCTCCAGTAGTAGGCGGCTGGCTGCAGCGGAATTGAAAACGGAACTTTCGCTGTGTTTCGTTTACGCTATTGGTGTATTTATTTGTGATCTACCTGGCATATACCTACTATTCCTGTGATTATTTTCCAAGTCCTTTTTTTATTTTTGTGCCTTCTACTTTGCATAAAATATAGAAAAATATCGCAATACATTCTTTGACATAAAATTTTCCTGTTGTTAGGGTTAAACTGTAGCCGAATGAACCAAAACATCAAGTTAAAATTTGATATCAAATTGGCTCATACAAACCTGATGTAGTTCATTTTTTATGAGAGCGATTTCGTGAATTCTAGTTATTAAACTTGTTGGAACTTTTTCATTGCTGCTTAGAATCATCATTTAGACAAATCTGCATTTAAATTGAAATCTGAATGCGGAAATAAAACTTACTTTTCTGCAAACCATTGGTTTATGTAAGGAATCAACACTAACATGGATCGAGAATTTAGATCTAGCTTATCTGGAACAAAATCCAGTGATACAATAATCGAACTAAAAGCAGCGACAATTGATGGTAGCAGCAGCAGTTCAACTGGTAAGTTTTAAGATTGTAATAAAAAATAATAAGTGTTAAAGTGACCGATATTCAGTAATAACTTATTTAAGTGTTTCAAAATAATTAAAAAATCTATATTTATATATACCTAGATTTTCTATATTTTTTCTATTATATCTATCCGTAAATATACAAAAATTTTTAACATGTTATTGTTATCAAGACATTTATAATTTTTGTTTTACATGCAAATTCCATACCAGGTTTTTTAGCTTATCTAATCTAGCAGAAAAATCGTGTTTTTTGTTGTTTTCTCTTTTGTGATGTATGTAAATATATTTCAACAACTCTCTTTGATCATTTTTCTGTTAATGGAAAATAAAGATTATCAAATTTTTATTGATAATTAAAATAATATTTTAGTACATAATAATTATTGAATTATATTTAATAAAGATTATACTTGATTGAAGTCTATCATAAAATGTGTTTTGATAGTTTTATTTATAGCTGTATAATTCTTCTATTATTTATTTTTTTTAATTTGGACCTAACAGGTCACAGAAAATACCAGTACCTTATAGCTCCTATATATGTATCATTATTTATTTTGTAAAACAATTAATGTTAAAGAACACTTTAGCTAATTATATAATGATTGAAAAACATTTCATATCGAATTTTATTCCCAAGTTAAGAAAAAATATTCTGATCATAGCACTTTGGAAAAATTAATTTCTCCAGTGAATCTAAATTTTAATTCTTGTAATATTATTTTGTATTATTTGTTTATTTTGTTGCATTTGCTAGATTTATCATTTTTATTTGTGATAAAATAAATGTAAAAATATTTATATTTTTTTTTCATTGGAAACATTTATAAAGACTTTGTGCATCACATCCCCCCCCCTTTTTTTTTTTCTTTTCTGTAGTGTTTATATTTTTTTGTAAACAATTTGTTCTGCAATTACTGATAACTGGAAGAGTTATTTATGCATAAATATTTGTTGTCTGAAACGAAACTAATAAATCAGAATTTTACTTTTAGAAATTGATATATAAAAAACTTATTTGATTTCATTCATCTAATTTTTAAATAGGTTTATAATAGAAAAGTAAATATTGCCAAAGTTTGCAAAAATCAAAGAACAGAATGGGAGTTTTTACTCTAATGTGCTACTCCTCATAATGAAATGTAACTTGTATATTTATTTTTAATTTAAAAAAAATAATAAATTAGTATATAAATATATCATTTTTAAATGTTTTAATCGATCTTATATTTTTGTTTTTTAATTTTTATAAATTTATTAATTGTTTAACCTGTTTTTCAAGAAATTTTTTAAAAAATGAAAACAATATGCCAGTGGGATGAAACAATTTAATAGGAGAACTGTAAATTTTCTTTAACTAAAAGTTACTCTCTTTCATATTTTGCTAATTAATTATTACTTTGTCATATGTTTGTTATTACGTTCTAAAAGGCAATGAATCACCTACACAATCATATATTTTTAATATGAATTTATTTTTAGCATATTAATAGGTAATTTTTTAAATTTTTATGCAAGAATTAAATGATGAAGCAGTAAGGTTTGTTAAGAAATATCGTTGAATAATCACATTGACTTTTGCTTTTTTATAAATGAGTAGGTAAATAATAAAAAAAAACTATCAGTAAATTTCACATATGACTAAAATATATTTTATTTTTAAAGGCAAACATGCCACTGCCTTGTAATTATAAAGTACTTAAAAAGGTCTTTTACCCTGTAGCATTATAAATGTAGATTTTTCTTGTTCTCTTAGTTTTATTCTAAGATTAAGAGGATATGAATTTAGATATCAGATTTAAGTAACATTTTAAAAACAATTTTTTAATTTTTAAATATGTTTTCAAAATTTATTCTGTCAAACTGATTAATTATCCAGAATCAATTATACTTCAACTGCTAGAACTGTATTGTTATGTAAAATTATCCAATAGGTTATTTATTATCATTTTAATGAAGAATTTAAGTATGAAAATAGTGGTTTAAGTCCATTCTCCTAGTTAATTCTTAAAAGGTTTCAAAAGTTGCTTATAATAAATAATTTAATTTTTAAAGTGGATCTTTATAAATAGTAGGAGCAAGCAAAAATAAAAATATAGTTACATTAAAATGTAATTTTTATTTAAAAAAGAAGTGTTTTGGAATTTTTTTTCCAGCTTATCGTTTATTGTTTTCTTTTAAAGTTATGAACTAAATGACAATAATTGGTGCTAAAAATAAACTAATTAAGTTTGTGCGTATAAAATGTTAAAAATGAAAAGAAATTCTTGAAATCAAAATAATTCTCAAATTATTGATTTACTACATTTTTTCATCATTAAATTATATATAATTTATAGAAGCATTCGTAAAAAAGAAAATAATAATAATAAATAACATTTTATTTACTGTACTATTTATGTGTGCATATATTTGAAAAGATGTCCTGACTAAAGGTATCTAAATGTAATGGTTTCTATTGAAAGATCTATACAATATAAATTCGAAACATTTTATGCCATCAATAAGGGATTGATCCAGGTTGCTGTATTAAAGAGGAGAAGTGCACTCTTTAGCAAAGTTGCTCTAGGACATTTTTCACTTACTGAGAGACATTCAGCATGTGGATGCCGTAATGCAAGGTTTAATGTGTGAACAAATTGGGTAAGATATGAAATCATCCATATTCAAATCAATTCTATAGTGGAATAAGACTTTCAAAAAGATTTGGAGTTTTGTTTGAAAAACTGGCAAACATTTAAAAGTTCATATAAATTGTGACACTGATAAAAGTGTGAAGCATTCTTTCGTTTGCCCCCACAAAACTATTTGAGAAAAAAATAAAGAATTGCTATGTCTACAGTGCATAACATTAAGCAAAATCTCCCTATTTGTATGTATACAGAATTGAACTTCTCCAACACATAAAGCTTTAATGGCTAATATTTAAGAGCTAAGTTTGCTGAGATGCCAAACTGAATTGAATAGATTCCAAATTACCTTATACATGTGTTTACTGATGAAATATACCTTTCACATTTACAGAAAAGTTAATAGATATAACTGGTATGATTTATGTAATAAGAACCTGACGAATTTTTTGAAATTGAAAGGCACACATCAAAAGTCAATGTTCAGTTTGAGATACAGGAAAATACCCTGTCAGTTATTCCAGAAATGACAGTGACAAAAGAAATTTTTTACATGTTAGAACTCCTGTTCAACAGATTTCTCCAAATGTAATTTTTCAACAAGATAACACTCCATCACACTTTCATATTGTTATAGATTTTGTGAATCAGATCTTTCTTGGATGTTTAATTGGAGGATTATGTTCTGTTTCCTAGCCTTGCATCTCCAGACATAAAACCACAGGAATTTTTAATTTAGGCTTCATTAGAATGATTGTTTACCAGCAAAAAGTTCACAATTTAGATAATTTGAAACAGTATCTCTACATCTCCACAGCAGTTGATTAAATAACACCTCAAATGCTTGTCAAAAAGTTGATTACTCTTTGGACATTTGCAGAGCTGCTGGTGCTCGCCACAGTAAACTGCATTAATCAACAAAATAACTTGAGTAATCGCCCTTCTTTAATACAATGAATTTTATAACTGACCATTTGTGATTCTTTCAGTATAAACCATTATTCTGGAATATCTTTAGCCAATATGCCTTGTGTATACATAAATATATGTTCCATTTTTGAAATTTGTTTATTTTTCAGCTGTTTCTGATCCAAGTGCTCTTGAAAATTCAAAAATTACCACTGAAGGTATTGTTAATTTCATCAGATATACTTTCTACTATTATTAATGTAAATCATATTTATGTAGGTAAAATAGTCAAATTAACTAAGAATAATGTATGCAATATCTTTCATAAAAACAGAAATGCACATTACTTATAAGAGTTATTAATTTATAATGCCTTATTTTGGTTTTGAATTGGAATTCTTCACTAATGTAATGCATTGTATGCAGGATCAATGCTCTTTAAAAAGATTCAATTCTTATTTAAATTCTTTACTGGTTATAGAATTTGAAACCATTTATGATACACATATATAGAATTGAACTTCTCTGACATCTATATATTTCCTTTGTATAGAGCACATTTTTTTCTTTAATAAATAGTAGTCTTTAATCTTTTATCATTAAAATATTTGCTAAATATTCTCTCCTTTCAAGTATTTTAAGAGGAAGTAGGGTAGAACTGTTAAAACTGGGAAATGTGATAGCTTAGCTACTCATTGAAGCAAAATTAGATGATTGGGAAACAAATTTTGTAATAAAAAAGGAATAAAATTTAATTTCTTTTACATGGCAGTTATAAATATTTATTAGTGAGCATCCTCAAAATTATGCTAGATTTTATTGTAATCCAACCAGATAACTACTTAAAAATCCATGTATACCCCTGTCTTATATATACACCTAAATATTTTTTTATGTAAATTCAGTGTTATGCCAATTGGGATATAAAAAAAATATTATTTGGAGATTTTTATTCACTTTTACTTAAAGAGTCCAAAGTCTAAATTAAGAAAAAAATCCATGATTTCTTCAGAGTTTTAGAATTTTATAATAAAGTCTTAAACTTGCTAATAATTTCATGTTGTTTTATAAATTTGTTTTATGAAAGATTTTTAAGAATATATCTATCATGCATTTAACATATGGAAATTTGTTTTTTAAAATAATTTCTTAATACTTTCTACTTTGCCAATTTATTGTTAGAAATGGCATATTATAAAACAATATTATGTATCTTTTTAGCATACACTTTAAAATTATTAATTTTTGTTTTCTCCTATATATTATTAATCTCTTAATTAATTGGTTTTTTTAGATGTGCATCCCGAAAAGAAAGCTAAACCTCCCCCCTTAGATGTAAGTATTTTAGCTTTAAAAATATTAAATTTATATGTATGCATTTTTTAATGATATGAAGTTATTAAGAGCTTTCATCCATTGGTAAATTTTGAATTAAAAAGTGTATACCTTTGTAAGGAAATATAATTTATAATTTTAAATTTTAACTCCCTGAAATTCTCTATGATTATTCAGTTATGAAATTTTAATGCCACATCTTAAATGCTTTTATTAATGCTTTTTTATGTAATTACTTTCATTTAGTTATTTGTCTTTAATTTTTATTTCCTACTCTTTGCTCTATGTGTAATGTGCAAAATTGCCCATAAATTAATCGCTTTATTTAAAAATAAAAAGTATATATATTGAGAAATTCTAATGACTGTTATGTTTGTTAACTGAAATAGATTAACTAAATTTCAAGGTTTGATTATGTTAAATAAATTCATACAGGTCCAACTTTTTAAGTATATTCAGAATAGGATTGCCTTTTTCTAATCAGCATTTTTTGTCTTAGAATGTTTGCCATAGTAATTCTATTCTACTAAATTACTCACTTTTTAAGATTCATTACAAAAAGAAATTTATTACTTAAGTCAAGAGGTATTTGTGATTGCAGTATTGATTTAGCATAGATTGGAATTCTTCAAATTACAACTTGTGGGCCAAATAAATGGCTCGTTACTAAGTATGCTATTTCTAGGTAGTTGCTTACCTGACTTTTTATCTTAATAATAATAGAGGATTTTTAAAATTTTTATGAAACTAAATTACACTATAGGAAAAAATAAAATTATTTGACTTATATATATATCAAATAATAATATATAATTATTTTGATATGTATATATTAATGGATTCTTGTAATACTTCATAAATAGGTTACAGCAGCTCAAGATCTTCAAAACCAAGCAATGGCTGGTCCTAAAACTCCAACTAGCGCCCCTCCTACAACTCCAGGTTTGATGCTTGACCGCCGAAAAGGCAAACAAAGGAAAATAGGTCATAGAAGAGTCAATGAAGAAGGCGAAATTACTTTCAAAAAGGTTTTTTAAAATTTCATGAAGATTTACTACATATTAAATTTAAATAGATAAAAAATCTTACCTTGTATGTTATGTGCCATGAAACTAATATTAATTTTTGTTAAATGAAAAAATTGTATAAATTATATTAACTAGCTAATTCTATTTACAAGTTTGTAAAATATAGAATATAGTTTTTATATTTATTGTCCTAAGAAGGTCTTTTAACTGAAAGTTGTTATAAAAAAATGCATCAAAATTTACTTGCTTGCAATATGTATTATTAAAGTAATTAAATTTTCTTTAAAGAAATATATTTTATATATCTAACAGTACATCTCTTTTTAAAAAATATATGATTTAATTAATTTCAAGTTAAGTATCAACATTTTAAATACCAAGAAGAAGAAAAAAAAAAAAAGTATAATCAAATGCTTTAAATGCTAATTCTACCTTTTTCAAATGATTGATTTCAATTTTATTTTAAGTATTAATTATCTATTTCTAAACAAATAAAATATACATTAGTAAAAATCTAAAGTAATGTTTTAAGTAAGGCATAAAGTTTTTGTTTTATTTATTTATTATTATTTTTTTTAATTTTATACAATGTCTGCATAGATACATTATGATAATATAATTTTGTATATCATTTCTAACTATTTGCCTCAAAAAATTAAATTATAAAATTTAAATTTAAATTATGTAAGTTGATTTTTAAATTGAAACCAAAGTTAACTTAAAAAGACTGTATTGTGTTGTTAATGAAAAGTCGTTTTATTTAATTTTTTCTATGTATTATACTGACTAAATTTTTACTAATTATTTCTATTGATTAGAATCCCCTCCCCCCCATCCCCCAGTGCTCATCACATATTTGTACATTGAATACAAATTGTTTTAAGAATTTATTTTATTCAACAACTGATTTTTAAAAAAAAATTATTTAATAACCAGAAATGTATATTAGTTCCAATACTCATGTCCTCGTTTTTTTTCCCCTTCTAGATTCAAACATCTCAAATAATGGGCTCCATTCAATTAGGAATTGGACATGCCATTGGTTCTTTAGCATCAAAGCCTGAAAGAGATTTACTCATGCAAGATTTTACTATAGTAGAAACAACAACATTTCCAAAGTTAGCTGATTCTTTATTTCTATTTTCTGTCGAATATACAATTCAATCTTATGCTTGAATCTATTCATCTTTTATTTTTCAGAGATGGTAGTAACATCACACCTGCACACCACTATAATGAATTCACTTTCAAGTCATATGCCCCTGTTGCATTTCGATACTTTAGGGACCTGTTTGGAATTGAACCTGATGATTTTTTGGTAAAATTTTAATTATTTTACGTTTAGATTTATGTTCTAAATATGCTTATTTAAATTTATCAGAGATATCAGTTACTATGGATCATCTAGTTACTATGGAAAATTGAAAAAAAAACCCAAAAAACTTTTGGATTGCCTATGGAAAAAGAAAATACTTCTGCAAAAATTTTTTTAAAAAAAGTATTTTAGTGTATTATCTTTCCAATTTTGCACTACTAAAAAATTATATGGATTTCAAGAAAAAAAGTACCAGGTTTTACAAAAGATAGAGAATTTTATGGAATTTTATTAGTAATTAAAATTATCAGTCAAGCACATTCTTTTCTTCCAGAAATGGCTTATATATCTCACCTGCGTACTGCTATAAGTATTTCACTTTGTAAATATACTGTTACTGCATTTTGTCATTGAAAAGAAATGTTTTTATTATGAAAAGAAAAAAAATTATGTGTTATGTCTTTATTTAAAGAAGATAGTTTAATAAGTTTAGTAGTTATATAGTAAAGCTTTTTGTTATAAATTTTTGTAGAGGTTATGTTTAAAATGTTTATATATTCATTTAAAAAATTTATGTTGTATTATATTAATCTGACCTGTAACAAATAATGCTACTAATACATGTGCTGAAATTGAGTCTTAAATTATCTCTAAATTAATCTTATTTAAAAAAAACATCCTTAGTTTATTTTTTAATATTGTTATATTACTTGATATTATTATAAATGAAATCTAAAGTTGCAAGTGTTAATGAGGATTTTGTGGTAGAGCTTTTGATCATTTTGATTTTAAGGTCACTACCTAGAGCTAGCCACTTAACCTCCACACACATTTCACATAAATATAAGAACTACTGAAAACTGTCTGAGATACTTCTGAAAAGTCTCATTTGAGGGCTGTATTTCTGTTATGTATATCTTGTTATTTAATTAGTTGTAGGAAATATACTAATAAGACTATTTAAAATACATGTTTGTCCAGTATATGTTTATTTTGTTCTTTCATGTTAAATTTAAATGGATATAAAAGTTTAGCCAAATTCTTTGCAGCCTAAAATTATGAAAAAAAATTTATTTCTTAAGGGCTTTGCCGGCTTATTTCTTAATATCCATAATTTCATACATATATCTATGTGTATAAAAAAAATTTAATCCTTTTAAAAAAAACTTTTTAATTTAACTAGTATAACTAAGTAGTAAATTATATATAAATTATTTTTCTGTGACATCCTTTTTTAAATTTTATTAATAAATGTTAATTATATATCTTTGAAATGAACGATAAAGTTACATTCTTGCTAACTTTTTCTTTGACTTCTTCAGCTTTCATTATGCAACTATCCATTGATTGAGTTGACTAACCCTGGTGCAAGTGGGAGTATTTTTTATCTTACGGATGATGATGAATTTATTATCAAGACAGTTCAACATAAAGAAGCTGAATTCTTAACAAAACTTTTGCCTGGCTATTATATGGTAAGTTGATATTTATATGAATTATATAATCTGTAAAATGACATTGTAAGCTATATCATGAAGCAATGAAATTCTATTTCTTAATACAAGCACTAAATTAGTTGAACTTTCTTTATTATGCAAAAAAAAAAAAAAAAAAAGAAAAAAAATGCCTAATAATATGTTATGTAACTATAAGTAAAGGTAATTTGTGTTAAACTCCATTCCAAACCACATTTTTTATACACATTAATGAAATTAAGCATCAGAAATTTAAAATATATTGTTATATATGTAGCCTCCAAGAATTAACATGATTTTTGACACTCACCAGTAATAGAAAAACATCAAAGATAATAAATATAGTTTAAATGAAGGATAATAAGTAATTTAATAAAATCCAATAAAAGAATTAAACTCATCATCATTTCTTGAAGAAATAGGTACAAATATAGAAGACAACTATTGGTTGTTGCTAACTTTGATAATATTTTTGTTTCTAAATATATGTTTCTTGGTCTTAATTTTTCTACAGAGATATTTTTGGGGATGCGAAGAAGAAATTTTTTATGGAATTCATTAAAATCACAAATAATTGGGTGGACTGAAATGGGATTAATCACAAACTGAAGCTGTAAAATGTTTCTCATACTGTAATTCAAAAACCTTTCCAAACCAAAATGCAGTTTTAAAAAAATCCACCTCTTTCTGGAAATCTCTTTTGAGCTGTTTAGGTTCAAGTAAAAAAAAAAACTTCTGAGCACCAGTTTTTCAAATAAAGTGTAGTCTTTTTTTTTCTCTCATCATAGCATTGATAATATCCTCAATAGTGGTGCAAAGACATCGTCATAATCATCTCCTACATTCAAAAAGGCCAAGTATATATTTCTCTCTTAATTATTCTCCTCGGTTGTGCTTCTTCTACCCCACCTCTTTAGATGTGTGATTTATTTTAAACACCAGTGTAATGCAGTATTCTTTTCCTTCATTCTTATGTCTTTTTTTTTTTAATTCTTTTTCACCATTTAGATCTCAGACCTCTTTATTGTATTGCATCATTATTCTCATTAACATTATGTATCATCATTTCCAGATCTCACTCTTTTTTTACATCATTTCTTGGTGTTCTCAACATCATTACTTGAAATTCCTTGTGTTTTCCTTATGAGTTTTGTTTGACTAATAACATTTATTTCCTTTTCATTCTTTTGTTCTTCAGCTATGTTTGGTTTCATTAACAATGTCAGTAACTCTGACCCATGTGTTTGCCGTGCATGACGATTCATATCCCAGGTAAAGAGGATCCTAGGGATTGAGTCCAGCAGGTGTTGCGACTCTCATGTGGATCACACAATCTCTTTGGCTTCCACTTCTTTTAAAGGGGCGGAACACCTCAGTTTACAGGTGTATCAATTGGCAGGCAGTCCCTTATGTCTGGAATTGCTTTGGATTCCAGTGATGAGTCTCTTCTTGAGCATCTCGTTAAGGGTGGAGATCATTCCAGGAAATGGTTCTGATGTGTAGGCCCTGGTCAACCCTATGGTAGGAATCTGCTTTTCCTTATAGGGCTCCATGGTGGGCGGTGTGAAGGCCTAAATTCGGCATCATAAAATATATCTTCAACTGTTCCTGTTCCTGATTTTGACAAAAACGTAAAAAAATTTAGAAATGTAAATTGGTTATTGCTGTATAGTACTACATTGTATAAAATTCCAGAAAATATGAGAAGTATATGTAAAATAAAGAATATAATCTTCAGAAAGCAATATTATTGGTGAAAATTTCCTTTAATAGGATTTATTCTTAATATTTTAATATAATTAAGATTCAATATGCTATAATTTATTCTCTCCTAATTGTCTTATTTCAGAATTTAAACCAAAATCCTCGCACTCTGCTTCCAAAATTTTACAGCTTGTACTGTTATCAGGTAAATACTTTCATTCTTTTTCCAATATATTTCATTAACATTTTTGTCCCTAAAGCTATATAATTATAAAGGTTACAAAATTTATTACTTTTTATTTCACAAAATCTGATACCAATATTTAAAAATAATAGCATTCAAAATAATTAGAATCTCCTTTACAAGCAGTAAATTCTCCCTCCTTCTCACAAATTTAATTATTACTTAAATGAGTGTGATTGGGATATTTGTGCAATGTAGTTTTCTATTTTATAAATGTTTGAAACAAATTTTAACAGTGGAAAGATTCTAGTATATGGTATATAATCATGTTTTATGAAAGCTTATTATGTATTCTCCTAAAAAGAGGGTGTTTTAGTAATTATTTATTTAAAACTAAATGAATTAATTAATGTTTTTCTCTTATTCTTTATTTAACTGGAAGGGTTAGACACAATGGATTTATTTGAAAACAAACTCTGAGAAGAATTTGTTTTGATTTTAATGAATTGAGGGCATTTATTAAATTAAATATATACTTCTAATTTGAAAGTTAAAAAAATAAATTGTTTCTCTCATTTTGTTGTGTTGAAGAAAAATATTAATATTTGTATCTTATTATACCATAAAAAAGTAATATTTTACATAAATAGTAATTATTTCTCAAGAGATTTTCTCTTTTTTAAGTGTGGTGGAAAGAACGTAAGACTTGTAGTAATGAATAATCTCTTGCCAAGTTACATAACATTACATGAAAAATATGATCTAAAAGGAAGTACATATAAACGTAAAGCCAGCAAATCTGAAAGAAAAAAGTCCTCTCCTACTTTTAAGGATTTAGATTTTATGGAACGTCATACTGAAGGAATTTTCCTTGAAGCTGATACTTACAATGCTCTTATGAAAACTATAACAAGAGATTGTCGTGTAAGTATCTTTCTTTGTCTAATAACTTTGAATATATTGTTTTATTATGGTTCATATAATTTGTCTTATATTTTGTAGGTTCTTGAATCTTTTAAAATAATGGATTACAGTTTATTGGTTGGGATCCATAATCTTGATGCTGCCAAAAGAGAAAAAATGGTATACCTTATTTTTGATATTATTAATCTAAGGATATTTTTTATTTTATTTAGTAGTGATCTTTCTTTTTGCTTTATGATTGTTTGAAGTGAAATATATATATTAATATTTTATGTTCATTTGGTTAAACTTTAACATTTTTTAATATTTTATTCAACTAAAGTTTTTAATATGATGCAACATGGAGGATATTTCTTGTTAATTTTTTATATTCTTATTTCAGGAACAAAGAAAAAGGGAAGAGGAAGCTAATGGTAAAGTTTCTGATGAATATGAATCAGGTTCTTAGCTTTTGCTTTATCCCTTGTTTGATTTGCTAAATATTTAAAAAGAATTTTTTTTTCTTAATTTATAACCAAACTTTCAAATTTTTTGTGAAATTAAGTTATTTTGTTTTATGTACTTTTTGTTTCAATTCTAAGCTATTTTTTAAAATTTGTTATTGATGGATTGATCAAACTTAGCATGTGTTTGCATAGTACCTTTAATTATAATAGATAACTAATATATTTATTTTGCAATTTTGCTTGCATGGTTCAATTTTATAATGGTTAGCATGATGATTAATATTTCCCTCTATTCAATGCATTATTCATATTTTAATTATTATTTTTTAAAAATGGCTAATAAGGTCTTTTGCATTTATATAATATTCATTTATTTATATATGATAGTTAGCAGTGTTCAAATCTCTGAATTAGAACTCTCATATTTGAGAATTATAAATTTTTTTATCTGATTTCAATTAGTTTTTCTAATGATTTACTATGCATTGCTTGGACGCCGCAGGCTGGCCTTCCCGAATTAACGGGATTTCAGTGTTGGAACTATGCATTGCTTGAAGTTCTTCCATTCCCTACAATGAATGGGGAAAATAAAAAAATTAAAATTCTAGAAAAATTACTGTGTGATATAACAGAGTTTGCCATGTGACAACACTCCAAATAATATAACTAAGCTGATTTACAAAGTTACAGTATATTGCACAAAAAGTAAAATTATCATAGCATACACACTGTATTCAATTTTAGTGAATCACATTTCATTTTAAATATTTTGAGAAGAATATTAAATGCTATAATTTTATGCATAAGAAAATAACATGGGAAGAAAAATCAATTAAAATATTAGACATTCTTATCTTGTAACTATCCACAATGAAAAAAAAAAATTACTTGCTAACAAGTGTAAAAGAATGTATTTGAAACCTTTTTAGACCAAGGATTTCATCGAAAAATAATTGAAATTTTAAAATTGAGATAAATAAAAACTGAAATACTGAAGATTAGTACAATGTCAATCACTCAAAGCAGAAACATATGTGTAATCTTGATAATTAAAAGTTTTTAATTTAAGAATCACTATAAAATACTGAAATATTATGAATGAATGTACAAATTACTGTATAATAAGTAAATGTAAAATATTAGCATTTCAAAAGAAAATGTCTCTAAATTTTAATATATAATTTTATTATTCAATATGATTCTTTTATTAAAGCATCATTCAAGAATAAATTTGCTATTATGTCAATAAATCAAATTTATAGATAAAGAAATACATAAGGAAAACAGAGGCTTGTAATATTCTATTAAAAAACAGTTCCATTTAGGAATAATTTTGTAGTAACAAATAAAAATTTTAAATTTATGCAACACATTTTTGGCCAAGTCCTAAGAAACAATTATCATTTTGTGTTCAATATATAAAAAAGGGAAAATGTTGTGGGTTAAATATTACATTTAAATTGGGACTGTTTATGAAATTCAAAACTGTCAAAAAGTGAGCTTTAGTATGTTTGTTTTGTGAATTTAATCAATTTATAAAAGGTACTTAATCATGAGTCTGTTGTTAATTCAGAAATCTTTATTTAAGTAAAATAATGAAAATAAAACCCTTATTTTTATTAATATTTAAATAAAACTTTATATATTATCCTCAACGCAATTTTTAATTTTCTTTATCTATTCTACCTTCAAGATTTTATAATTAAAAGCAATTGATTTAAATTTAAGTCACATAGTGAAAAAGTAACTGTCTGTTTATATTTGTTTGGCTTTATTGCACTATATATTCACCGTCTATATGTAACATTTATTATTTAGCATCACCAGTCCAAGCATCATCTGGAAAGAGTGATACTAGTTTAGTAAGAAGTAAATCTATTAATAGAACTAGACTAGCTGCTTTTTCAACTGCCATGGAATCAATTCAAGCAGAAGTAGAAGTTGTTGAAGAGGATGATGTGCCGTAAGATATTTATTATTTCTTAAAATTAATTTTTTGTACATTATATTTTACTTCAATTATTTATATAATCAAGATGCCTAGAAATAAGAAATTTTCTGTTTCCAAATTTATTTTATTTTAAATCACTGATGCTATTGATTTTTATGCATATATTTAAAAATAAAATATTTCTTAATGAAAATTAATAACAAAAAAGTATATGGAAAAGTTGTTTAAATAGAAAATATCACTCTCATTACTAATACAGATTGATTATATAAGTTTATTGAAATATTAAAAATAATGTTTTCCTGTTTATGTGGGAATGATCCTGTTAAATCAACCATTTAATGAAAATGGTTGTAATTGCTTTATAAAAAGATCAAAAATTGCAGTTTTCATCTGTGTGTGTAAATCTCCATTTTCACCCTTACTTTATCACTGGTTAATTGATAAAAAAAATTTCAAATAATCTATATAAAAATATTTCATTATTTTCTTTCTGTATAAAAAATTTCAATGTGATGCTTCATTTTTTACTGAATGTAAATAAATTTTTTAAAGTAACTAAATTAATATTTATTAGAACTTTAAAATATATTTCTTCTGTTAATTTCAGAAAAATGATTTTTTTAAAATTAATTAAAAGGTAATTTTTAAAATGGTATTTTTTACAATAAAACATTACTCTTCTTTGTATGTAAAGAGGTTATAAAATTGATTTTTAATTATGTTTAATGTTCATCATTTCACTTCCTTTACATGAAATAATTTAAGTTCTGATGTATTGTCAATTTTAGTATTAGTTTAATATATGTGTGTATGACAAATATTTCTTCATATATTTCTTTTTCTTAATTAATTATTATTATAATTCTAGACCTGGTGGCATACCTGCCAAAAATTCTAAAGGAGAAAATCTGTTACTGTTTTTGGGGATAATAGATATTCTTCAAAGTTATCGTTTGAAAAAAAAGCTAGAGCATACACTAAAATCAGTATTGCATGATGGGGTATGTAAAAATATTTTAGTGTTATTAAAACTATTTTTTCCGAGGAAAAAATCTATTAATATGAATACTTATAAATATATTGAATTTAAAATATTGGTTAAAAGTTGGTAACAGTTTAAATTAAAAAATTGGTTTGCTTGAAATTATGTGCGTCGTGTTAAAGGGTTTATAACCTCCAAATGACACCTGGTTACTTGCTCACAGGTGAGATAATGAGGTTTGTTTTCCAAAGTCGAATTTGAACACATGGGAATAGGTGAACATTTGGCATAATATTTCAAATGTGGATGTATATATGTGCATAAATAACAATGAATTATTACAGGATGGACTAATAACAGGATCTCCTTTCATTCCAAAATAGAAGTTCTGAATCACTGTGACATTAGTTTCTTTATTAATTTCATATACATATGTAACTTTTCCATTCTGACACAGAAAAATCTAGAAACCACTTCTTATGTATATACTACTGCAAGAATTACATAATTTGTTCTCCAGGCATACTCCTACATTAATAATTAAAAATATAATAATGTATTGGCTCATCATTGTTCTATGTTTGTGATATAATAATTTTTTTTTTAATTTATGTCAGGAATTTAATGTATATCTTTGTTTGAAAATTTAAATCTTAAATGTTTAAATATTATAAAGTCCAAAAGCTTTGGTTTTAACTAAATAATAAGATTGTTATAAAATAAAATTTTAAGTTTCTGCTTCTAAATGATTTTGTTTTTAACAAAAAAAAATTTTATTTCTTGCAAAAAACATAGTATAAAATTTTACTAATTTAATTTATAAACAATTGCATGTATAACAATGTAATTACCTTTGCCAGATCTAATTTTTATTGATAAAATTCATATTTACTACCACTAACAATTTGCGAAATATTTTATCTACAATTTCATCTGTAAAAAAAAATTAAAGCTCTTGATAATTTTAGATTTATAAATAGAAAGCAATTTGAAGAAAAAAATTTAAATTATCTGTTAATCAGTAGTGTGCATTTATATTTATTTGTGTACTTAAGTATTTTTTTAAAATTATATATATTTATCTATTAAATACTCTGTAGAAAATAAATAAATTGTTTTTCTGTCTCTATTTATTTGAGAATAGATATTGTCAATATTAACCCTTTGCACTCGAGGGCTCCGGAGCGGAGCCATTTAAAATTTGTCTTTAAGCTCGAGGGCTCCGCTACGGAGACAATGCAAATAACAATATAAATAATACGTTTCTTTTAATGCGTATATCAAACTTACATGTAAATATTATCTTTTCACTAAAATCGCTTCGATTTGCTGGTAATACGAATGAAAAAAAACTTCGAGTGCAAAGGGTTAATTCAGTCAAAAGCTTTTAGATAAGTTTAAATAATAATTTTAGTAATGGAATAATAATCTTAATTACTTAATAATTGATAAATCTTAATTCTGTAATGTTTTTTCGCGGGGGGTTCTCTTTTTTTTTTTTTTTTTCCATTGTCAAGTGATAAAAATTTAAATGACTAAAAGTATTAATTGAAGCTAAAATTAGTAAATGTCAAATTATATTCATGTATACATATTTCGTTGTTGTAAAATTAGTGTTGTTTAAGAACAATGCTTATTTTAATTTTTATTATTTTATAGGATACGGTCTCGGTTCATCGACCTAGTTTCTATGCCCAAAGATTCTTGCAATTCATGTCTGGGACAGTTTTCAAAAAATTACCATCATGTAAGTTATTTTTGGGCCAATATTTATTCAAATTCAACATTGATTTTATGCAGTGAATATTAAAATTCTATTCCAGTTTTTGTATTAAATGTTTCAAATGTGGATTATAGCTGAGTGTTACATATTAGTTTTGCATGTTTAATTTTTATAATAATGGTTATTTTTTCTTTTATCATTATATAAATGTTATATGTGTTCAATTTTCTGTATTCTGTAATAATTTGTGTTGCTTGCCATGTGTTTCTTATTTAGAAAAAAGAAGAAAAGTAATGCGAATTTTAGTTATTCACTTTAAATTGTTAATTTATTGATTAGCTTCTCTTTAATGTAAAATGTTAAAAGAAAATATATGTGTGTTTATTTGTATTAAAATGAATTACTATTGATATAGATCCATTTTTTCTGTATTATTTTTGCATTGTGGTATAATGTAAATTATGTTTGTGTATTGGCAATTAGAAGGTTAAGCACATATTTTCCTTATAATTTATTAAAATTTCTTATAATAAATATGTCAAATATAATATGCAGGCATATATATATTTTTTATTTACAAATATGACAATTTCATTAACTTTTAATTCTTAAATTTGTTTAAGCTTCAATACTGGTATGATTTAAAATGAAATCTTTCTCATTAGATTTAACTCATTTCTATATTTCAGAAGCAATTCATAGACAAGTATTTTTTAATTATATTTTCATAATAAGTGCTATAGATTGTTTTAAGTGTACCTAAAATTAGTATTTGCTAATTTTAGTTTTCTTATCAGATTTTGTTTGCTGAGTCTGACTCTTTTCCCTCAGTTTATCTGGAATTGGAATTGATATACTCCAATTTATAATGAACATTTGTATACCCAAATAATAATTCTAATTCATGCAACAAAAAAAAATGTTGTCTTGTCAGCAGTATTAGTCCAATTTTTAGGTGATTTTTGCAGATTTGCTTAAAAGAAAAAAAAAAATTTCTCTTATTATTTACAAGATATAATATATAATCTTTAAAGTTACTTTTTGTCAATTATACTCCAATTTTGTTAAATGTTTATACCTATCTTTATTAAGGCATATGTTGAAAGCTATATAAGATTGTTTTTTTTTTATCATATTTCTAGGATTTCAATCACCTAGTCTTTCTTTAAATTATAGCTATTGATGATTGTTTTATAGAGTATGAATGTTACTGTGAGAATTTGAGAATTAAATTGGCTTACCTCTTATTGGCTTATAAATTTAGTATTTATAATTTAATTTTTGCTTACATTGAAAAAACATAACCAGTCTCCCTAATCACTCTTTTTTTTATTTCACCAGAAACGTGTAAGTATTTTATTGTTGTACTAATCAATTAAGATAAATTGGATTATCTATTAGAATAATTTATTTAATGCACAGTATCTTTACATTCTTTCTCGTGGCACAAGTGATTTTAATAAACCATTGAAAATTAAAAAGTAAAGATTTTTCATATAGTTCAAAATGGTAATGAAAATTTAGAATTCTCATATTTCTGATGCACTAATCATCAGTACGAAAAATATAGTAGCAGAAAAAGTAATACTAATTTTCAATCTCTTTTGTTTTGTTCATTAATTGTGGCAAATTTCATGTGTCTGTGTTTGTGCATGAATGAGTTTTGCAAATATGATACATTTACTAAATATGTTAATTTTTTTCATGCTTTTTATAAACCTTGCAACCATTTTTCTATAGTTTTTTGAATTTATGCCAAATAAGATTTTGTTTTAGTTTATTGCCCTTTAAAATTTGTAAAAATATATATTGTAAACGCTATTATATATTATTTTACGCTATTTTTCTAATTCTTAAAACAGTATGTAATGTGGGTAACTGGCCTTATTAATTTTATTAAAATTGATTTCATTATTTTCAAACCTTTTTTGGTTCCTGATTTGATTATTTTCAAACCTTTAAACCAAACCAAACATTTTTTTTTATATGAAATTTTTTAGACGTAATTTGGAAGGAATAATATTTTCATAAATATTGTAGCCCTCGATATGCCATTATAAGCAATCGTGTTTTCTTATCATTTAATATTGCATAGTGTGCCAATTTCATGTCACCTCATCAGTTTAATTATAGTAAGCAAAATTGAAGTAAAGTAAGATTTTTCTGTGAAACTTGGATAGTTTATGTAGCATCTTATGCAGTAATCAATTAAAGATGAATATTATTTTAATTTTTAAATTTCATAAAAAAACTAGGATTAATTTTTTTTAATTTATGTAATTTCAAAACCAGGTATTCATTATACTTGCACCTCTTTCCTGAATACATTTCAAAATTATTGGTTTTGGATTTTTAAAAAAATTATGTAATTTGTATTGATAAAGAAAGTTATGACAATTATCCAAAACATTATAATAAGTTATATTAAAGCAACTATCTTTCACGGAATAATATCCCAAATATTACATTATGTTCCTGGAGTACAAAGAGATGAGATCAAATGGGAAAAGGCCTAAATTTTATTCTATATAATAGTAATTCATTTTATTGAACTACCTACAAATTATTGCTTTTTAATAAGTATTTCCCTTTATTAGTAACATTGATTATTATGTTAAGTATATTATGGCAGTAGTATTGCCTATCTCTGACATTATTACATTTTTACCTCCTTTATCTGTCCTGTTGATCTCTTCTGGGATATGACCTGATACAGCTGGGCAGCATCGCAAATTTAAGACCATGGTTACTAGTGTCCTAGGTATGAATTTCCTTTTGTGATGTACTGTGTTCTGTAGTATGTCCCTGAAACCTTGAGTTTTGTATTGTCTGCTTTTCCCAAAGTAGTAAACTTTTTAGTTGTATGTATGATGGCTTGTGTTTCCTGATCTTTTATTCAAGTTATGGCTTGTTATTAACAAAAGATTCCAGAAGTTATCTTAAATTTTTTTATGGCAAATTAAAATTTCTAATAAAATAATTGAGCTCAATTTTATAATAACTATTTTTTGTTGCATAATATTATTTTTCATTCTGCAAAAAAAAAATAAAAGCCATATTATGGTTTTATTTTGTAAACTCAAAGATTTAAAATTATATATTAAGTTATACAGTTATGTATATGTGGTTCATTGTTGAATATATTTGTCAAATTTTAAATGATAGCTAAATAGTGGTGTAAATAAATAATTCAGTTTTTTTTATTAAGGATATCTATATTTTGAATAATATTGACTACTAAATAGTTTATTTAAAAGTTTAATATCGTTTTTGTTATAAACATTCTTTTAACAAGTTTGAAGTCAAAGCAATCAACTATGAAAAAATGTCATATTGCTTAGATTAAACTGACATTAATAAATTTATTTTAGTTAAAGTAGTCAAGTATAATCAGGTTTCATATTAGGGTTGAATTAATAGTATTTTTTAGGTTATTTGAAAAAAATAATTTAAATATCATGATTTCTCTCATTATTGTTTTGACTAGTTTTATTTTTTAATTATTTTTTGCTAATTTGGTTTAGCACTTCTTGATAATATGTTAACTAATAATATTTTTCATTAATTATCCTGTTGTGAATAATTAAGTATGAATTATTAATTTAAAC
This sequence comes from Caerostris darwini, assembly GCA_021605075.1. NCBI lineage: Eukaryota > Metazoa > Arthropoda > Arachnida > Araneae > Araneidae > Caerostris > Caerostris darwini. The sequence continues at coordinate 703,769 of BPLQ01007927.1, read as the reverse complement.
TTGTGCTTCTACATTTGACAAATAGCAGTTTTCATTTAACCCACTCTCCTTCTTTTTTTCCCAAATTCATGCCTTAATACTTTTAATTTTTAAAAAGTAATTTTAAACTTGCGAAATAGATTATATACTTTTTATATTATTAAATAACTTGTATCAATAATATTACTTGAAACTTGATTCATCTGAATTAATTTCATGGAATATATACCTTTGATATCTCAAAATTAAAGAAATGTAATACTTTTAAGGATTATTATGATTCTAAATATTACACTGTTTATGTGCCCTGGGTGAGTCGAAATTTACCATTTGTCTCTCCAAAAGATCATACTCTGAATTTAATGTAATTCTATATCATAATCATTTTAATTAGTATATATTAAAGTTTTAAAATAAATAGGTTTATTAATTGGTTATTTTGTGACTTTCATCTATATTTTTTTATTTACATATTGCATTATTTATTGAGTCAAATAAATTAAATATAATTTAAGTAATAATAATAAAATAATTTAATTTCTCATATTAAAAAAAACACAGTAGGAATATGAAAGTGAGCTAAAATGCAAGAAATGTAAGCAAAAAACATACTCGATACTGTATTTTTGTTTAATCATTTATTATTCTCAATTTAACTGTAATAACAGATAAAATTTGGATTTTGTAATATTAATTCAATAAACCAATATGCATTCTTTTCCCCTCCCCCCCCTTTTTTTTACGTTGAAGACTGCACTTTCAAAATAATGTGATTAGTTTGTAATGTAAGTATAATAATTGTTTCCAGATAACTACAGTATAATGTGGGCTACTATACTTATTTAATAAGATAAAAATGCTATAATATTGTTATTTAAAAAAATTCTTTACTGTTAAAAACATAGTGATTCTTGATTATCAGTTTAATTTGTAAAATAAAATTGTTATATAGATATGTCTACAGAGTATTATTAATATGTTATTTAATAAATGTTATAAAGTTTGGAGAATATCTCTACTTTTGTAATTATTTGCTTTATATAAATTTTCAAAACAAATTGTTATATATAATTGGTTTCAGTTCTATTAGTAATCATCATTAATAGCATTTGATTATATTTCAGCTTTAAAGCATTCACCTTCGAAAAGGAAAGGTGCGGCAGCAAAAAAAGCCTCAGCAGATCATGACCTTCCACCACGACTTCCAAAAATTCCCTCTGAAAGTGAATGTCCTCAAGAAGAAGGTAATAAACAATTCTTTTTAAATAATCCAAAAAATATATATATGATTTTTCTTTTGCATTTTACAATTTATTTTAAGCTAACAGTAAATTTTTTTTGTTAATTTTTCTAGCTGGAACAAACTTTTAAATTTTTAGTTGCAAGAATTTTAATATGCTGTACTATTACTTAAACATTTAAAATGAAATGAAAAAAATTTCATTGTTTTAACAACATGAAATTATTTTTAACGTATAATATGATGTTAAAAACGGTTTCAAAGCAATTTGCAAAATTTGTTGAATTATAAATGAATTTTATTTTTATTGTTCACACCATGTGAGCATTTTACTTATAGTTAATTTTATAAATACATTTGTAATGTTACATGAATACTTAATTGCATGTATATTATAAAATATTTTGAAAGTAATATTAAAAGATTTTTATCAATTCTATAATGTTATATTATTATTTCAGATTCTGCATCTTCTGCTCCAGTGCCTTTCCCACCTACATTTTCTGAAATAGAAACTACAACTGTTACTAGTGACTTAAAAAGTAGTAATAGTTCCTGGAGTTCATCCAGAGAAAGGCAAAAACCACGTGCCAATACAGATCCAGTTCCACTTAAAATGATATCTTTCAAGTCATCTACTAGCAGTGTAGGCAAAACATCATCTGTAACATGGGACAAAACAGAAGTAGTGAGGTAAGATCTTTTAAAATTGTGTGTGTGTGTGCCAATTATATATTTTTTTTCAAAAGTACGGTTTAATTAACATAACAGTGATTATAAATAGGAATTTTAATTTATTCTTAATCCAGTCTAGCGCTTGGTGCCACAGGTTTCAGGTTAGAGCCCCGATCGTGCCATGGTGGTTTGTAGTGGTTCGGAATCCATTTTAAACCGTAGGTAGGGTCTAATATGATCTTAGAGCGTTTCCTTGAGGTTTAGTCAGTCTTCAGTCCTCATGATTCCTCACTAAAGTGAAACTACATATTACCGTTAGCCAAGGACCAGTCTCCTGCGACAGGGTCTTTTAGACCTAGTATATGCTTTCCTGCACTAGGGGGATTAATAACAACAACACTACAACTTTAATGTGCTTAAGAAATTTTTTTTTTATATCTTTCAAAAAAAAATTTTTGTAGATAATGAATTTAAAAAATTTCAATTATAAAATTGAATTTTCTTTATCACATTTTTATTTTGTGTGATATTTTTCTATTATAATGAATGTGTTTAAAAATTCATTTTGAAATATAAATAAGTATATTTTTTTTTGTGTATATAATAGTAACTTATTTACAATAACATTTTTATAGTTTTAAACTTTAAATTTTTATAGTTGTTGCAAATCATCTCTCTTGCAGTGGCACATTTTGCAAGGAACATTTCTTTGTTTGTCCTTACTAGGTTATTTAATTATTCCTTGAGTTCTACTGTATACAACAGTTTTTCAATTTAATTATGAACTTGTTTTGAAATTTAATAAAGTAAGTTTAAAATAAAAAATATACATGTTATTAAAGGATTATTTATGAAGTTAACAAAATAGTTTTTGTTGTATGAATCTGGGAAATTGTTTACCCAGTTGACAATTTTTATCATGGATATCACAAGTAAAAGTATATATATAACAGGTGGAATGAAAAGTTCATAGGCTGACACATAGATGGCGCTACTAGTATTAAATCCGTATGATTTTTAGTTAGCCTTAACCTTCAAAAGACACATCTATAAATTTGATAGCTGTTGCACTATTAGTATGCGAGTTAGTGTTCATCACGTACAGTCCACTCGGCTGACTGTCAATTGGACTCCGGTGTGAAATGATGGACCCATGTTTCATCCATTGTCACATATCGACGCAAAAATTCAGGTTTATTACGATTGAACAGCTCCAAACACTGTTGGAGCTGCCATCAATTCGTTGTTGCTTTTGGTCGATTGTGAGCTCGCGCGGCACCCTCCTTGAACAGAGCTTTCGCATATCCAAATAATCATTCATGATATGTCTAGCACGTTCCTTTGATATCTTTAGGGTCTCAGCTATCTCAATCAACTTCACTTTACTGTTATCAAATTATTTTGTGGACTTTTTTGATGTTTTCGTCGGTAACAGCCTCTTTGGGGTGTCCACTGCGTGCATCGTCCTCGGTGCTCATTTCGCCTCGTTTAAATTTAGCAACCACTTCTTTACGGTTGATTTTCCTGGTGCAAAGTCCGAATAATGTTTATCAAGCCAAACCTTGGCTTCAATAGTATTTTTTTTTTTTTTTTTTTTCGCCAAAAAGCAATGCTTTATTAACACACGAAATTCCTTTTTATCCATTTTTTTCCAACTAACAAAAGTTGCTCCACTAAAAATGCTATAACTCACATACTAATAGTGCAATAGTTGTCAAATTTGTAGACGTGTCTTTTGAAGATTAGGGCTAACTAAAAATCATATGGATTTAATACTAGTAGCGCCATCTATGTATCAGCCTACGAACCTTTCAGCCAACTTGTTATATATATATATATATATAATTTTTTGTTTATTTCATCCTTATTGGAAATATTATATTAAAGTAATTAATTACTGTTTTATATAAATTGTTGATTCTTGTTTTACAGTTTATCTCAAATAACAATTCAAACGGAATCAACTGGAGACTGTGTATCTGAAACAAGTAGTTCCAGTACATCAGGTCTTGGTTCTACTTTACATACAGTTACATATACTCCTCCTCACAGTGTTGAAGGTTCAACTCCTACACACACTGAAGGAACACCGTCTTTCACTGAATCTAGTTCAAGTGGTGATGCAGGTACATTTATGTTCATGTATAAAATAAAAAATTTCTTGTTATATCATATTTCTCAGAGAATAATTAAATATTATATTATCTAATGATGCTTATTTAAACTTTTGTTTAAGGTATTAACATTATAAATATTTAAATTAAAATTATGGTATTTGATTGCATGAGATCAGTCTAATAGATGTCATCCATGCTTTTTTACACTCATGCAATTTCATTTAAGATAAACAAGACATAAAAAAATAAATATTCCAATTATATAATTTTTTATTTTAGTATGTCTAATTGTAAAATTATTCATATTTATCAGAATAAATTATATGAAAATTATCATTTTTAATATTTATATAAATAATTTCTATAGCAAGATTGCTTGCATGCAAAAAAAACAAATTTAATATAGTTTGTATAGGTTAATGAATGATCCATTTTATGGATTTAAAAATGGATAATTAAAAAATAATTATCAAAGATTAGAAGCAAATTCTCATAAAAAGTTAAATAATTTCCTTCTATTTAAATTTTATCATCAAATTAGGTACATTTGCAAATGCTGATATGTAAAGTTTTGTTATGAACTTGGTATTATTAATGATACAAAAATATCAGGAATACTTTTACATGTCTTTTGCATCAAAATTTACTGTGTACTAAATGATGAAATTAGCAAAAGTAAACATATATCCGAAAAATCATATTTTAAGTTATCTTCAATTAATTGACTTTAATATAGAACGTCAGAAAATTTTACCCAAAAAATAGTGTAGAATGCATATTAACTATATGCAATGCTTTTTTTTACCATAAAAGAATGTCATGCAATATTTCATTGATAAACAGAATAATTATTTTAGAATTTCTATGATTAATTAAATTATGAATTTATTTTCAATTTTGTAGTATGTATAAAAATTGCAATTTGATTTGATTCCCTTATCAGTTTAGTTATGAATAATGTATAAATTATATTAATATCTTAGACATAAACTACTCTTTGAAAGATTTGATTGAAGATTTTAAAAGATCCAACATTTAAAATTAGTATTTGAGTATAATAAAATGACCAAAGCTTTAAAAGCTATGTAAAACCAGTATAAATTTTTAATTTATTTTTTAACTTAGAGTTTTTAATTTTTAAGCCATTTTGTGTATATGTAATAATTATTTGCTTCTATAATTCGCAAACTAACACGAGTTATCCTTCATCGATTTAGTAGAAATTATGTGTCATAATTGTTAAAAACATGATTTAGTAATCTTAAGTTTATTCTTCGATATATATTTTTGAAGCATCATGTTCAGTATTTTTTTTTCACATGCCATGCCCATTGTGAATATTGTATTGACATATCACATAAATTAATAAGTATTTTATGGTAAAAACATCTATTTTCAATTAATCTACTTTTAATTTTTTCGTTCACTGCTTGTAAATGTGTACTTTTTTTAAAAAACATTTACCTTTTTATTGTTATTTCTTCTAAATGCATGCTTTTATGTTCATTGCAAAATTAGAATATGAGAGATATCAAATCAAATTTATTTTTGATATTGCATAAAAATTTACAGACAAGTTATATTCAATATATTGATTATTCAGTTTATGATTGATATTAATGCATGAGACCGTGTTGTTTATTTTAGCTTGTCCAACTACACCAGTAAAGAGTATTAACAAATCTTTGGATTCCCTTCCACCTTTAGGTGAAACTCAAATATTACAAGGTAGTGAAATGGTAAGTTGAAAAAAGCAATTATTTTATAAATATTTTATAGCTTTATATCTTGTCTCCATTTTTATAATGCAAACTTTTCTGTTTACTTGTTTTTCAGTTGCACTATTATATAATCATTGCATTACTTAATTAAAAAAATTAGTTCTAAAAACCTTTTGATTATTTTATTTATCATCGAATATTCATAAGTTAATTATTCTTTTTAAAAACAATAAATTTATATAGCTTAAACAAATAAGCAATATTGATGAGCTTGAACCTCATTTAAAGAATCAAGCTCCAGTAGAGTTCAGTTTTTTATTGCGTATATTAGCTCATATGTACATGTTGCTAATATTAAATAAATGGCATATGTGCAGTCATTATTGATTTTCCTCCCAAATTTTTATTAAAATTTCTTTCCTCATTTCAGGATTCATTGGGTTCCTTGAAGTTTATTTTAAGAACGAGTTGGGGGGGAGATTTAAAAGCAATAACATTTTACTGAAATATAGTTTAAAAACTACTCGTTTCTTTTCTATGTTTAAAATATTTCTTCGTAGAGTTATTCAATAATTGTATTGAATCTTTTGGTGATTACAGCAGAAAATTAGAAATAGTATTTTACAGTCTTTTTGATTATGCAATATTTGAAGATATATTATTGAAATTCTAGAATCCTGAATAAATATTTCAAAGATGTCATATGTCATTTATTTTTAGTATAGTATTACTAGTTGATTTTTAATTTATTTCTTGATGACAAAATTAGCTGTAACTTACTTTTGGTGTTCAAACTCTTTTTAATGTAACTATCTGTGATCTAAGGGAAATCTGTAATATGTAATTAATGTTTTTTTATTTTTAATGTACATTTTTAAACAAGATGTTTTGATATAATTATTAAATGTTAATATAATTATTAAAAATGTAAAAGCAAATTTAATTTACATATTGTTTAGACTTTTAACATGAATTTCCATACCTCTCTGATAGAAAATCATATGTGACCTCACAAATTGCAAATATAGAGATCATGGACATCAACTGTAGTTTTTTTTCAAAAGATTCAAGATACCAAAAATAATCTATTCCTATTCACCTTTTCCAAAAATAAGTTAAATATATTAGCTCTTAAAATATCGATTAAGAATAACATGTTAAAAAGTAATAATTGCAGAAAATAAGAATACTTCCTGTTTTTAATTACATTTTTTGTCAACATAAAATGTGCATTAAATAAATATTGCTGTCACAATATCATCATTTAATATTTTTACGGTATAATTTTGCAAATTATCTTTATATATTAAACTATGTGACAGTGATAATGTAACACTTACAAACTTATGCATAGAAAGTGATAAAAATCGGCAGGGACAACATTGAACTTGATGTTTATTGCAACGCTACAATATAGTGAGGTAGAATATATAGTGATCAGTGGAATGTAGGAACACTGTGGGTGGTAATACAGACAGTATTACTTAAGGTACAAACTAAATGAACTTGTGTATTGTAGCTTAAGGGATATGCAACTATTCACCACTATTGATTCGCTGAGCTCGACAGTGGAAGCAAACATAATCGACAACCAATTCATGTCCTAGACGCACTGAGTGCTGAGACATCGATGACCGTGCAAGCTCTTGTGCACTTTATAGGAATTGTTACCTGTGTTATATGCAGTTTAGCATTATTCTGGTGATAAATGATATTTTGCTCTCTTTGAAGGAAGGGTATTGCTACCTACCTTGGCATGCCATCCATATATCGTTGACCATCATAGTGGCACTAATATAAACCAGCAACGACTGCCTATTGTAGAAGATAGTCCCCTAATCATGATGCTGCATTGTCTGGTGTTATACCAATTGCAGTCAGAATAAACCTGCTACAACATTGCACCAGGCTCATATACAGCAATTACCATGGCGAAAACAGAATCATGACTCTTCGGAGAACACAACCATATTCAATTCTGTCATCTACATTGTTCTAGGATGATTGCTGACAGTCGTCAATGTTGTGATATCAGTGGTAGTCTGAACAGGTGCCATTAGTACAAGCTGCTGGTAACTAAACAGTAGATAACTGTTCTAGTTAATTTGAGAGTTTTCAGGATGTGGAGTACATTCTGCAAAGAGGGGGAGCAGTGCCAGCATATGTATTGGTCCATGCATACTGACTTAACTCGGCCAATTTGACAACTCTAGTGCATTTTTTGTGCATTTTCTTCTTCCAGCCAACTTCACTGCAACAGTGCACCATGAATAGATGTAAGTAGGATGGGTATGTGCTAGTTTTTCCTTCTTGTAATATGAGGAATGGACAAACTCGCCTTTCTAAGTTCAACCATGTAAGCTCTCGTGAACTTGTCTGTCTGTTGGAACTGTCAACTTATCTCTGCCGTAATGATAAACGGCTCTACTAACTGGTTTCCTTATTGAAAAATTGGTGTGGCTATTGTTAAATCTGCTGATTCATTTTTCGTATATTGTACTCACCGAGCACTTTTTTATCATAGACAATTCAGATCATTTATATCTTTATTTTATTTTTTATACATTTACCCCATGATTTGCATCCTTTTCTGGCCACTCTTTGGTATTGTATTTTCTCTGTCCTAGAGTACACATTTGCTTAAATGGTTTCACTAGTGATTAAAAAAAAAATTGAAACAGAAATGTGTATTTTCGATTGTACTTTAACAGAATTTTAAAATCAGAAAAATAAAACTAATTAAAAGAGAAAGAAAGTCAGGGACACTTCTTTCGATTTTTATTTGTAATAAATTTAATAAATTAAACACATAATAAGGAAGTTTTTTAAATCTTGTGTATTTTTATGTATTCAGAGTTCGTGTAATATTTTCAATTTTACTTTTCCTCTGCAGATGAAAAGTTGTTGATCTTATGTTTTGGAGAATTTCATAAAGAAAAATAACCTGCAAAGCATGTTTCTTTTCATATGAAACAAAAATATATCACATTTCTAATGTTTCAATTGGAAAAATGTGAACATCAGCTTTCATTTTAAAGCTTTTATTTTTAAAATATAAGAATTGTATAAAACTGTTCAAAAGAGAAATTTTACTATCTGTATATATTTTCTGCTGCATGACATTGAATTATTTAAGGTGGCAATTCTTTTTTATGCATTTAATTATACTTTGTTATTTGTACTTAAGTATTAGTTGTTTTGTTTAGTTTCTTTTGCTTTCATTTAATATTGATTTAGTTTTGCTTATAATGTACCTATTTGTTGCATGATTTTCTGCCTCTTTAAATCATATTCTGTCAATTAACTATTTTTTTTTATTAAAAATATCCACCTGGATATTTCGTATAGATATAATTTTCCTTACTCTTTGATCCTTTGTTAAAAAAATATTTTCATACTAGTCTGCTGCTTCCACTAGCACCCATTAATTTTTAATATTTGGCTGTAGCGGCCAACCCAATTTATACATCTAATTTACTTAAGAAGTTTAATTTTAACAGTCATTAAAAGATAATTATATTTAAATGTATTCTCTTAATGTCTAATACAGAATAAATGGATCTTTCAATGCATGACTGCATTGAAAGAGCTTGATTTCATGATTTATTTATTTTGTGTTGATTTGTGAAGCTTGTCAGTAAATACATTGAGCACTTTTGGGTAAAAAATGTATAAACTTATATTAATTAAGTGAAAAAATATTTGTATATGCTTTTTGCTATTTCTATTGTATTTTAGATTAAGCTGTTATATAATGTTTAATATTTTATTGCTGAAGTCAATTAAACTTTAAAATTTTTTATTATTTTTCTTTTATACTATTATACAAATTCACTTTTATTATATAAAAAAGAAATTGTTTTTAATTAAATTGCTTTTCGTATTTGAAGAAAATGCATAGTTATAGTAAAACATAATTTTTAAATTGATCTAAAAGTAGCTTTTAAATTTTGTTTTTTATAAAATTATTCGATAATTTCTAAATCTGAAAAAATTATACACTGTAAATAAACTTTTGATTTGCTATTTTTAATGCTGAATGCAAGTATAACTGATGTATTCTCAGAGATGAAATATTTTCTTTTTTTATTTGATAAGTCATATTTGTTGTGGATTAATTTGTTGAATATAGAAAATTAATCTTTCAGTAGTTTTGTTAATAATGCAGAAATTTATAGCTCTTATTTTGTAGCATGCTTTTATATAAGCTGCTCTTTTTATAAGCCATAAAAACCTGCATTTTTAACAAACAAAATGTTTTTATGTTGTTTCATGTTGATAATGAGGCTGCTTTTGAAAATTCTTTCTAACACTGCTTCTCGATTTGACTCATTTAAAATTTGAATTGTGAGATTTTCTCTTAAACCTCTGTTGACACTGACATTTTTTATTCTTATCTTTATATATTTTCCTTTTATTATGAAGCATTTGTTAACTAGAAGTATAAAATTCATTAAATTACAGATTGTTCAAAAAATTTGAGAATGAAACAGCAAAAACATTATTTTAATTTTAAACACATTATATATGACCATTTCTTTTATTTGTGAGAATTGAAAGCTTTTATGCAGATATTTTTATTTTATTTTAAATAATAACACATTAATAAAAAATATAAATATCTTGTTTCAGGTTTGGAAGATCTGACTTTAGTATATAACGATTTTATTTTATTTTTTAAAGAGGCATTTTGCCTCTGCTAAAAATATTCTTTTTTTTTTTTTTTTTATTAAGACATTCAAATGATTAATATTAATTCTTTTGTATTTGGTTATTGGATGCTGTTCACTACAATATTATTGCATTTCTAAATCCTGATTTAAAAAACAATTTTTTTCCCCTTTGCACTGACTGGAAATTATTGCCATTTTTCTTATCCTAAAAAACTTTGATCTTACTAATTTCGTCAAGCTGTTTAATTTTTTAATTTTCAGCTTGATTTAATCACAGCTTCTTTCTTTTCTGCTTACTCCTTTTTCTGTTTTTCCAGACACGCCTTTAGCGTTTACCATGCTGTACTGTAGACAATGTTACCAGTCATCAGTGATGTATTTAGTGTGCTTGCTGTGTAATTCTCATCTCTGCCGTTTCTCTAACCTGGTGCTCTGGGTGCTACTTGCTGAGCAGGACTAATCAAGACAGCTGTAGCCTTTCTCAGCTGCCTAAATTACTCTAGTGAATGTTAATGATGTTAAATCATGTTGTTATTTAAATATCTTTGGTGTGATATAAGCATTAGGTATGAAACTGATAGGTTAACATTTGAAAATATTAGTGCCTTTATTGAAGATATTGGGTGAAAAAGTATTATGTTTCTGTAAAGGCTATTGTCAAATTTTTTGGCATTAAAATTTTATTTAGTTTTAAACTAAATAGAAAATTTGTGTAACTGAAAGTAGAGCATGCATCATTAGAAATATTTTCATATGTTTCTGTTTATCAGATGAAATTTCAAAATTAAAATTTATACTTAGAATTAGGTGTTTCATTTTTTTTTTTTTTTTTTTTTTTTTTTTTTTTTTTAATTTTAATATTTTTTATGGAATGTGGTTGATAAATAAATTATTTTCTCTTTATTGTTAAAAAAAATTTATTATTAATACTTTAATAATTAATCAATTTTTATAAATAATAGCTTAGGTTATTTATAAAAATTGATTGGGTAATTTTAATCAATTTTTATAAATAATAGCTTAGGTTAAATATATATAAAGCCATTTATACTGCTTAATCACTACATTTGAGATGATTTAATTCGTTGTTTTTCAACATTGATATGCCTGTATACAGTTGTTAATTTAGAAAAGAAAAACTTATAAAATAAGATAATTTTATTTCTTTTTTCAAATTAGTTGTAGTAAAAGCAAAATTCATGATTTCTGGAAATTCAATTTGTGATATGTGTTAACTAGAGTTATTAAATCTGTATATATGCATCATTTTTTCATGTGAGAGGATGTTTAAATTTAGCCTTTTCTGCCTTATTTAAAAAGCAAATTGGTCTTTATGTTTTCAACGCTTTGAAGCATATTAAATTAAATTATTTCATTAAAAAATAATAATTTAGTAAATGTTATGTATAAGTCCTGTGAATAGCTAAAATACCTTTAAAAGTTTTCAGTCTTATCTCTTGTCAGCTAGGTGTTAGTATTGCTGTGAAATCACTAGACTAGGTAACCTTTTCTGTTATACAATGAAAGTTAGATTTTTCCCCCTAATTTCGTCATTCAATATAAAAAATGAAAGCAATATTTTTAAATGATTTAATATTATAAATTAATTCCTGAAATTGAAAAGATGTTTTTAAAACATGTTTGATAACATGTCATATAAAAAATAATCTTAATTTCTGGTATACAAAAATGATTTATTATAAAGAAGTAAATTTTTTTCATTTAATTGCTAAAAAATTTGAACATATCACATACGAGTTAAAATACATTAAAATGAATAAAAATTATTATTTTTATACATGTTTTATAATATTTGTGCATATACATACATGGACATGTAAAGGTAATGTAATGTACATTATATGAAAACATAAAACAAATATACTACATTAAGAAAGAAAAATTCCGAGGTGTTGTAACTGAATTGCATATTTTTTATTTTAAGGGAATTTTTTAAAATCGATAACATCCTACAAAAACATTGCAAATCTCATATTGCATATTTAGTCATTATTGTGATATTTAAAATAACTGATTCTATTTCTAAAAGTAGCTCTGAAAAGAAACCATCGAAAGGATGAACTCAGAAATATCTAATTCTTTGTTTGATAGTTTCATTTCATTTATGTAAAATGATGACATACTAGAAAATGGATAATTAATTCAATTTATTATATAATAAAATTTAGAATATCTATGAACTATTACTCAAAATATTAAAAACTTGATAATATCTATGCAGAATTTAGCCATTTCATCCAACAGAACTTCTCAAAATAAAGTAAATAAACATCCTACCGTTATCAATATTGAAATACCCATAAAAAAAACTGATAGTTATTCAGTTGTTTTAGTGAAATGGAAAAAAGTGTTCATCTCTCGATAGTTCTGTGTAAGAGATTTTTAGACCCTTGATATGCAAGTTTCGAGTTGAAACCTTAAGGAAAATGATAAAATACTTAATATAAAGTTAACATTAGTTAATTATGAAATAATCAGAGTGGTATACATAGATCAAATGTTTGTAAGGTATGAGGGTGTGGGTATAAGGTAGAGTTTATATTTTAAATCTTTTAAAATTGTTTAAATAATAAGATTAAAGCTCTAAAATAAAACTGAAACCATACATTTTCATTGTTTACCCAGATTTATGTTTCCACATAGAATTCTTTAGAAAATTAATTCATTCTTAATTATAGTTTCATTCAAAAACTACTTTACATCATTAGAATTTTTTTTTTCATAACATGTTGTGATTCTGATGCCATCAATCAATAAAACTTGATGTTTGTTGAAGAAATTTATCAATGAAGTAAGTTTTCTATTTAATATATTCTAACATATGTATATTATATTTCAATTGTTGATTAAAATATTTGGCCAATTAATTGAATACCTAGATCAGTTATAATTAACATAATACTTGATTGCTTTAAAGTATCAGATTTTTTTTATACAATCTTGATATTTGAAAACAATTTTAAAAGTATTTAAAATAAATTATGTTTCTTCATGTGATATATAATAAAAAATTTCTTAAATATAAATATATATAGGAAAGTTAGTGGTATTTTCCTTGTTTATTTTTTAATGAATTTTGTTAATCATAAAAAATTTTCTTATGTGGTACTTTAACGTATTATATAACCTTCTATATAATATATTTAAATTTATGGAGTAATACTATAATATATTTAAATTTATTATATAATTTTATTTTATTTACATTTATTATAATTTATTCTTAAATTTTATATTTAAAGTTATGGAGTTTAAAATTCTCAGAATTTATGCAGTTTAATCATTGTGATTAAAATTGCTTTATTTTTAAATGATTTGATAATTTCTTCTAGGGTTTCTTTCATTGTACAGTATTTATAGATTGTTTTGCATATATGCGTTTTAATTATGTTAGATATATATATATATAACTATGTATAGTTTAAATGTGCCATAATGTGTATATATTAGTATGTGACATTTATTTTAGAATATTTCAAGAGAACTAAGCATTATATATTGATGAAACCTGGTGTGTTGTGAATTAATTTTTATTGTAATTTTAGATGGTAGAAAATAATTACTTTATTAAAAAATAATTCATAATTTAATTATTTCTACACAAAAAATGAAATAAAATACTTTAAACTATTTTCTCATATTGAATGAAACATTATAGGAGAACTTATGTATCTCAGACGTTTTTGTGTAATTATTTTATAAAATAAATTTCTTCATCTGTTGCTCTTTTTTTTCTCCCTTCTATTTTCAATTTAATTCTTTTGTACATTTTCTTATTAAAGTTTAGTAATATTTTTTTTTTCTTAATTTTTACTCTTCGTTTGACTAAAAAATTAATCTGTGATTATTTTTCGATTTTACTCGGTTAAAGTAAAAGAAAATTTTATCTGTTAAATATAATTAAATTAAAAATTGACTGCAACTTCATTTCAATTTGAAATTACTAAATAATAGCATTTTGATACACCTCATAAAATATTGAGCTGTGCAATTTGCAGATCAGTTTTTAAAGTATAGTTTTTATTTAATTGCAATTTGCAGATCAGTTTTTAAAGTATAGTTTTTATTTAATTGCAAGTTAGTGACTTGAATGAAATGAATGTCAAGATATCTTTGAAAAAAATATTTCCATCCACTTCTATGTAAAAAAGTATAAGTATTTTATTTTTATAAATGTGTGTATTGATTCTTTCCTTAACATAGAATTTCTTATGTGTTTTTAATATTGAATGACAATAGCCTTTATAGCAACATGTATGCTGACTATTATTTATTTAAAAACTATCATGTGTTTCTCTGTCTACATTCTAGTAAGCTTTTTTCCTGAAGTTTACATACAGGAGAAATAGCTGCTGTAAAAACACAGCTAAATTAAATTGTATAAATTTAACTCCTGATTATTCTATGGTGATCTTATTTGAGTATTATATGTGTTTTTGTGTATAATTTATTAATATATATTGTACATAAATATTTATTCATAATTTTTGAAAGAAGTCATTCTATTAATAATTAAAATTTTGTTAAGCTTGCTTGTACTGAAATGTGTCTATACACTCAATATAATTATGTAAGAGTATTTATATTGTATGATATAACATTATGCAATTTTCCTATACTTAAATATCATACATTTTGTAAAACATAAGTTTTTATTTTTGTATATCTTTTATTGTATAGAAATTGTGGAGTATTTATAATATTCCTTTTTAGTTAATAATAAATCTTTTAATAGAAATGCATTCTTATAAGGATGTTCTAAAATAATATGGTGAATTGCATAACATGAAAAAAATTAAAACTATTAATTTTAACTCCATTTAATCAGTGAAATTCAATGAAATATTATTTTTTCGTCTATTAGTTAACATGTTTTATAATTCAATTTTAATAAAAATTTTATAAATACTTTTGAATTAATATATGTTCCACAAATTTAAAGAATTGAAGAGTTGGTGAATGTGATAAATTAAAATTACTATTTCTGATTCTTAGACTTCCAAATACTATAAAATTATAATTTCTGTAAACTGTAACCCAACCTATTTTATATATTATAGTTTATTTCGAAAATAATATATATATATATATATATATATATATATATGCATGATAAGAAGACACTGGTTTTTCTCAGAAATAATAATTCAAGTTTTTAGTTTTGTTGAAAAAGTTTCCAATTGTGAAAATGTTTTTATTATTTTAATGTTAATTAATATGTGATTATTATTATTATTTATTTATTACTCGTGTTTTTTCTTAAGTATCAGGGCTTCCAAGCTTGTACATATTAAAAATGTCATTTATTCAATAAATAAATTTTAAAAAAATTAACATTTTTAAGAAGGCATAATAACAACTATGCATTGAAAATTTGGTAAATACATAAAAATATAATGATTTATTTTCATAAATATTTGAATCTCGGGTGGTTTTTTTGGTCATGAATGGGTCTTTATACTGTATCATATTAGATTTAGATGTGAATATATTGTGTCCATTATAAATTATTGACTAGATTAATATTTAATCTGTGGATTTTGCAATTTTCTCATTTTTATAGTGATTTTACTAACATCATGGTAAAATCTTATGTTAGGTGTTAGTAAAATCTTATGTTTTAGATGCACTGAAATTGATCTTTGAATCTTTTTAATTTATTAATATTTTTACAATTTTTTTCTTTGTATTTTCAACATATATTCTGTGTTTATGTTTTAATACTGAAATTTTTTTTCACAATTTTGATTTTAACTATAGATATATAGCTTCATTTATTTAAAGGAAATAATCTTGTCTTCCTTATGTAGGTTTTTGTAAAAAGCCTATGAATTTTTTTACGTTATTTTTTCGCTTTGAATTTATTATTTAAAAAATCCTCCAATTTTTACTCACTTTTATTTGTAAAAATTTTTTTAATTAAAAAATTTAATTTCATGATAATTATTTGAAATGTCACACAAAGACATTTGTTGTACTTCTTTTTTAAAAAAATTATTATTTTCAAAGCTGTTTGTATGATTTATTATTAAATCTTCTAAATTCTTAATAAGAAAATTTTGTTTTCTTGAAATGTTTTTTTTTTTTTTTTTTTTTTTTTTTTAAATAATTTTGTGTACTTAATTTTTGAAATTCTTTCTGTTTGTGTCATTTATTCCCCATGTTTTGTTTTAATTTTTGCTGTTTGTTGTCATAATCTATTAATTTTCTTTCTCATAATTTTATGGAAATATTTTTATTGTATTTATTTTTGATACTCAAAATAGCTATATAATTTTATAGTTCTTATCTTTTTAGTTTAATAAAAAGAATATTTTCTTACCTACACAAAAAAAAATCATATCTTATACAAAATCTGTTATGGAGTTCTAAGCTCCATGTGTGATATTCAATAATTTTTTTCACTTAAATAATTTTTAAAAATCTAGTTAAAGAATTCACCGAAAATTGTATTATTGTTAATGATAAAAATGATTTAAAATAATTTTACTACAATTTTAATCAATTATCTGCACTGAAAAATTCTTTTAAATAATTTGTATATTTATTACTTCTGTTGAGAATTCATTTATTAAATGCGGGGCAACCTCTATGGAGGGTTTTTGTTTGTTTGTTTGTTTATTTATATTTTACTATTTTTGAGGGGTTTTGCACTTTATATTGTCAATGTAATTCTTTGGTTATCATGAAGTGTTTATAATAGTTATTAAATGTCTTCAAATAGTGTAGGTGTTTAAATTTTTTTATTTAATTTCCTGTGGGAAAAGTTTTATTTATTTAATAAAATATTCTAATATGAATTATATTGAAAAATTTTCTATTTTTGTGTATTGAGCTTTGAATTATTTCAATTCTTATAAATTATGTATCGTTTTTTTTTTAAATACAGTTGTCAATATTCTATATTGTAGGAAACAGTTTTAGTTTAGCAGTTTAAAGTTTTAATGTAAATTTTACTTGTGGTACTGAAAAGAAAAGTAGATTATTTTAAGAGGCTTGTTCTAAATTCTTTGAAAAAGAAAAATTGAGTTATAGATTTTTATTTCAGTTTAAAACTTCATTGCTCTTAATTTAAAACTAGTCTGTATAACATGATGGTTAGTATTTAGTTTTAACATTAATGAAACTCTTCGTAAAAATAAACGTGCATATTTTTTGTGGGTTTTTAAACTTTATTAGAAAGTAATTTCCTAGCCTATATTTTACTTGCCATATGCTTTATTTGTTGCCTAAATAAAAATAAATATTTGGCTTTACCACATGCATCTACTTAATATTTTGTCTAAATTTATGTATTCATTTAATCATTTGTACATAAGTTCCATTATTATTTCAGGCAATTTTTTTTATTCACTAAGAAAGTATTTTATTAATTAATAAAAAAAAAGTAATGGTAGCTTAGGTCAGCGGTCTCCAAACTACGGCCCGCGGGCCAAATCCGGCCCGCGACAGCGAATAGCTTATTGTTGCTGTAATAAGTTGGATAAAAAAAATACAAAATGATAATAACTCGGTTTTGTTAGGCTTCATGACAAGCATAATACGCAGAAAATTTAACTTAAGCATAGCAACTAACTGTAAGTTATAGATAATGGCAGAAAAATTAAAATGGTTTTGGCCCTTGGTACTTACTGGAGTAAACAATATGGCCCTAAGGCTGAAAAGTTTGGAGACCCCTGGCTTACGTAGTCAACTACATAATGTCTTAATACTACACATGCATTCCTTTGTTGAAATTTTCAAAACCAAATTAACTAAAAAACTTGGGTATTTTATTTATTTGTTTTTTGTCAAGTTTTAAATAGAATGAATTAAAAAATGTTATGTTAGGTATTGATAACAAAAAAATTAAAAAACTTTTGTAATTAAAGATAAGCAATACACCAAATTTGGTTTTTGTTAAAAAGTAATCTTTTTCATTCCAAATACAATCTAAGCTATCGTATTGAAAGTATTGATGTTTAGTATATAATGTTATTTCTTTACATTTACTAAGCCTTTTCTGTTCATTACAACTGTATTTAACAAGTTACTGTTTTTCTAATTACTAAGCTCTGTGTAGGTGATACGCAGTTCAATTTTGTGATGAGATATGCTGAATTTCAATAATGGAGTAGTAACTTTCTTTTGATACTCATAATTTATTTTCTGAAGGCTACTTATATCTTAACTGAATGTCATATCTATTGTGACATAGTAAAATTTAGACATAATTCTCATGTTATATTTATCTTTCTAGTCTCTCTATTGTTCTATATTATATGATTCTGAACAATAATAAATAATACATATAAATTCAGGCTGTGTTTTTGAATTTCATATAATATTCTCTTCATTCTGATATATGATAAATACCTTTACAAGTAATATTAAAATAAAAAATTGTATGTTTGCTTTACTAAACTTTGAAATATATTAGAATATGTCTATATGTATATTTTTGTTTTGTACATTTTTAAATAAAGATTTTTTTTTTTCATAAAATGCATATGTAAATACTTAGTTCCTTTTTCTGCAGGGTTCTATATACTGTTTTTTTTTTTTAACTAAATATTCATTATTTTCATTCTTTATAAGATACATCTCGTAAAAATTGGTGTAAGTTTGTATAAAAACTTTAGATTTAAAATTTTTGAGTAATGTTTACTTATACACTTGTTAAGGTCATAATTTGAAGAAATGTAATAAAGCACTCCATTTTGATGATTTGAATGATGTTTTTCATTGCGTTCTGAAAAACTTATTAAAGTTAACTGTTAAGGTTTATAATTAACTTGTTATAGTATTATATTAATTATAACTATATTTTAGCCTAATCATGGAAAGTAGATTTTTTAGGTAGTATATATAAAAATAACATGCTGATTTGAAGGTTTGATTTATACTTTCATATATATTAACTAGTAACTTTCCTTCTTTTAATTTTAAGTCAAATTAATTTTTTATGTTTGTCATAAAATAACATATTCTTGAGTTTTGTGCTTTAAATTCTATCTGTTACTATATTTCAAACCATATATTATTTTTTAAAAATTTATATGAGATTTTAAAATTCTAAATACAAATGTTTTATGTACAAAATAATTTTAAATTTATGTCTGATTTGCCACTCAATTTTTAAAAATTTACTGAACAATGTTACATAGAGTTCTATTTATATATTTTTGATGTACATTCGTCGTTTATTAGGTGTATTTACCAGGGCTGATTGTGTTCCGAAAACTTGGCACTATCCATTTTGAAAATTTCATGTTTATATAACTTTTCTAAAATATTTATTTTTCCAGATCTAAAATAAATATGCTTAAAACTATATATTAATGTAAGAAGGAATTGAAATATAATTAATTGTACAATGAATTTTGTATTAAAGGTAGGATAGTTCTTTGACAAATTTTTTATTAAAGTTTTGCTGGAAACGAGGTAAAAGAGGTGTGATGCCTAATTTGTTTCATGTACAGTTTCAAAAAAAAAAATCTGACGTGTAGTTCTGAAAATTACAGTGGTACCTACAATTACCAATGGTGTAAGGGGTCATTTCTATGCTATAATTTGTGGAAATATAGTTTTAAAGAATTTTATCATTTGTTGTAGTGAAAAAAATTATTTCCATCGGCATTTTTTGTTTTTAAGAAGGAAAAAATCTCTTATTCATCTAGAAGCTTTAAACAAAATAAAATTCGTTATACTTTATATACTACAAACGTTATACTTTTTTAATTACATTGGTAACCGAAGTTTTTTTTTTTTTGAATTCTTCTGTATTTTGATGTATCTAATGGAAAATTGTTTATAGTTACATATAGAATCATTGAATAAGATATTAGCAAAGGATTATATTTTTATATAAAAAAAATTAGTATTCTTTATTAAAATTATTTACTATTATGCTTTTGTTTAATTAATCAAATAAGCATGTTGTTTTTATTTCTACTTCTTTATAAAATACCATCTGTTCAAAAATACCTACACAGATTTTCTATTGAAATGTATTTTGTACAGATTACAAAGGCCTTTTCTGTACATAGTATTCAAATGCAGTCGATTAAAAATGTTTTTGAAAACGAATTTGATTCACTTCATTTTAACCATTAAAACATATTTCCTGAATGTATATTTGAATTTCACAACAATTCTTCGTAGAATAGAAAGAAATAAGAAACCTACATTTAACGAAAACTTTGTATCAATAGTCAGTTTGTCAGATAAAATTCTAATTCAAGAATACTAAATCTTTAATTAGATTATGAGACATTAATTATAATTGATATATATGTACGTAAATAAATTCGTGAAATATTGTCAGGAAATGTCAGTATTCCGCTATAAAGCGATGTTAATACGTAAACGAATATATTTTTGAAAAATAAATTTAGGAAACTAATTTTGGTTGCTCTCTTTATGTTCAGGAAATAATGCACAGAACTTTAAAATATAGATAAATATTTATTTCAAAGCTTGAATGTTTCTTTTTTCAATGATAAGCAATCAGTTTTATTCAATTGGATGACTCGTATTCCATTGAGGAAATGTTTCATCACGCTCACTTTTCAGGGGTGTTCTTTCTCCGGGATTTCTGAAAAGGTACCCCAGATCAGCCTATGGCTGCAAAACCTCTTGAACTAAAGCTAAAAACAAATGTGTGTATATATACACTGAAGTGACAAAAGTCATGGGATACCTCTTAATATCGTGTCGGCCCTCCTTTCGCCCGGCGAAGTGCAGCAACTCGACGTGGCATGGACTCAACAAGTCGTTGGAAGTCTTCTGCAGGAATATTGAGCCATGCTGTCTCGATAGACGTCCATAATTGTGAAAGCGTTGATGGTGCAGGATTTTGGGCACGAACAGACCTCTCGATGATGTCCCATAAATGCTCGATGGGATTCATGTCGGGCGATCTAGGTGGCCAGATCATTCGTTGGAATTGTCCAGAATGTTCTTCAAACCAATCGCGAACAGTTGTGGCCCGGTGACATGGCGCATTGTCATCCATAAAAATCCCATCGTTGTTTGGGTACATGAAGTCCATGAATGGCTGCAAGTGATCTCCAAGTAGCTGAACATAAGCATTTCCAGTCAATGTTCGGTCCAGAGGTCCATGCCATGAAAAAACAGCCCACACCATTACGGAGCCACCACCAGCTTGAACAGTACCTTGCTGACAGTTTGGGTCCATGGCTTCGTGGGGTCTGCGCCACACTCGAACCCTACCATCAGCTCTTACCAACTGAAATCGTGACTCATCGGACCAGGCCACGGTTTTCCATTCATCTAGGGACCAACCGATATGCTCACGTGCCCACGAGTGTCGCTGCAAGCGATGTCGTTCTGTCAGTAAAGGCACTCGAGTCGGTCTTCTGCTGGAATAGCCCAAGAAAGCCAAATTTCTCCGCACAGTTCTAACAGACAAGTCCCTTGTACGTCCCACATTGATTTCTGCTGTTATTTGACGCAGTGTTGCTTGTCTGTTAGAATTTACGACTCTTTGCAGACGTCGCCGATCTTGGTCGTTAAGTGCAGGCGGTCGACCACTGCGCTGTCCATGGTGGGATGTTATGCCTGAAATTTCATACTCTCGGCACACTCTTGACACAGTGGATCTGGGAATGTTGAATTTCCTAACGATTTCCGAAATGGCAGGACCCATGCGTCTAGCTCCAACTAACATTCCGCGTTCAAAGTCTGTTAATTCCCGTCGTGCGGTCATCATCACGTGAAAACCTCTTCACATGAATAACTTGAACAGAAATGAAAGCACTGCGCATTTATACCTGTTCTACGCGATGCTACTGCCATCTGAAAATTTGCATATTGCTATCCCATGACTTTTGTCACTTCAGTGTATATATATATATATCGTTTACTTAAATCTAGAAAATAAATGAATAATAAAATTAAAGACAACAGGAAATGACAAGCTTCTCGGCATTCCTATATTTAAAATGCATCGCAGCCTGTATTTAATGAACTTATTTAAATGTAACAATAGACGTCTTCTGGGTATTTCTATATGTAATTGTTTTCTCATGTCTTTTTGTTAACATAATTCTGTTATAATTTTATTTACAATGCAAAAAAAATTAAACTTGAAGGAGGAGGGGGTGCCTACGCTATCTCTGATCTTGTAGATCATTAACTTTATGAAATAGCAGGTTGTATACCCGGTCTTTTATGTAAAGTTTTCTTCAAATCGTTGAGTTTGGCAATTTCTACTACTATTTGACAAATTATTGCAGATTGGAGAAGGTAGATTAATAATATTCTTCTGGACAATTAAAAGGGCCATTCGATTTTTGTAATCTGGTGTCTTCTATCAGAGAACTAAGAGACAAGATGCAGTCTACCCAGCTGTTTTCCAAAATTATCTCAATTTAAACTGAAAGCGAGATAGGGCTTTTCTTGCTGTTAAAAATGTAGACGTCCACGAAATAACGAAACATATACTTGCCATGCTACAGCACTTAATCACTGAATACAAATCTTTCAATACCGTAGTAAATGCCGGGTAGGTTGTCGGTTATCCATCAGAGTTAATAAACTCATTTGATCCGGCTGGATTGCTATGATATCGCCTTTTACTTAAAATAGGAACTCTAATTATTTTACTACAGAACTTCGATTCACCAAAATTTTGTAATGTCACAAGACTGTATGTAAAGAAAATGATGGATAATGGGATTCAAGAGATTATTTTAACTAGACACAATTTTTATCCTACGGATACTACTCATTCCAACGGATCTCCCTTTAAACTTTAAGAAATTGCAATTTCCAATAACGCTCCTTTGCGGTCACGATAAACAAGCCACTGGGACAGTCTATTAAGTACTGTGGAGTGGATTTGAGATCGCCATGTTTCTCTCATGCTCAAGGGTGGGTTCACCCAAGAATTTATAGGTGAAACTAAAACTGTTGTTTAAAATTAGATTTTAAGTTAAATTAATTTTATAATGAATTTGGAAAAAAAAAATGTATATTATAATTTGTATACTGTTTATATATTTTTAAATACCTATCGATAAAATTACTTCAATTTTACACTACTGGTCATTAAAATTGCTACACCAGGAAGAAATACAGACAACAAAATGATATTTATTGGACAAATATATTATCCTGGAAATAACAAGTGATTAAATTTTCAAGAAATTTGGGTGCATAGATCCTTAGAAATCAGTACCCAGAACAACCACCTCTGGCAGTAATAACAGCACTTAAACGCCTGGAAATTGAGTCAAACAGAGATTGGATGGAATGTACAGATACAGATGCCCATTCAGTTTCAACACGATGCCACAGCTCATCAACCATAGTGACTGACGTATGGTGATGAGCCAGTCGCTTGGCAACCATGGAACAGACGTTTTCTGTTAGCGAGATATCTGGTGAATGTGCAGTTCAGAGCAACAGCCGAGCATTTTCCGTATCAAGGAAGGTCCGTACAATACCGGCAACATGCGGTCATGCATTATTCTGCTGAAATGTAGGGTTTCGAAGGGCTCGAATAAACGGTAGAGCCATGGGTCGTAACACACCAGAAATATAACGTGCACTGTTCAAAGTGCCGTCATTGCGAAAAAAAGGGGACCTAGACGTGTATCCAGTAGCACCCCATACCATCACGCCAGTATGACGATGACGAATGCACGCTGCTAATGTGCGTTCTCCACGATGCGACCATCTTGATGATGTAAACAGAACCTGGATTCATCTGAAAACATGACGTCTCGCCATTCGTGCGCCCAGGTTCGTCGTTGATCACACCATTGAAGACGCTCCTGCCTCTTGATGCAGCGTCAAGGGTAGCCGCAGCCATGGTCTCAGAGCTGAAACGTCGTCGAACTGTTCGTGCAAACACTTGTCTTGCAAACGACCCCAATTCTGGATTCAGTGCTCGTGACGTGGCTGCACAATCCATTAAGGCATGCGTGTAACATGCCCTGTTTTCTCGGCTGATAGCGATAGAGGGCCGCTGAGATCCAGCACGGCGTTCCGTATTACCGACCTGAACCCATCGATTCCATATTCCGCTAACAGTCATTGCATCTCGACCGACGCGATCAGCAATACTGCGATACGATAAACCGCAATCCCGGTACGCTACAATTCGACCTTTATCAAAGTCAGAAACTTGCTAGTACGCATTTCTGCTTCTTACACGAGGTATCACAACAACTTTTCACCAGCCAACAACGTTCAAATGCAATTTGTGTATGAGAAACCGATTGAAAAATTTCCTGATTTAAACACATTGTAGGTGTCGCTACCGGCGCCTGCTTTGTCTGGGTGTTCTGAAAAGCTAATCATTTGCATATCACAGCACCTTCTTCCTGTCGTTTAAATTTCACGTCTGTAGCATGTCGCCTTCCTTAGTGTAGCAATTTTAATGGTCAGTAGTGTACATTACATTCATTCTCCTGCCTAACAAAATATAGAAAAAAAAATACCCGAGCAACGCCGATTCAACAACTATGCAAATTATAAACCTGTTTAATAATTACTAAAATAAACTTCTTATTTTCTAAAAAGTAAAAAGAAAGCTAGATTATTTTATCTTTCACCGTTATATTTTTGTCTTTGAAAAGTGTAATAGAGCACTAAAAGCTAAACAATAGTTTTATAACAAAAGAACTAGTATATAAAAAATGTTTGAATTATGTTTGATGAAGTAAAGGGTCAAAAGTTTGAAACCAAACAAGATATAAATTTTGCGATTTTAATTAGTTAATTGAAGTTCTCCAAACTGCTAACGGCAGCGTGGTGGTTAGGTTTTACATTACCCATTCCCAACTAACTACTTGTAATTTTTCGTTTACTAAAAGTACAGTCACTGATGTATATAAGCATGTAAATGTATAACAAAATTCGTTGTTGTAATAATATTGTTAAGGAGGCAATACGGGGATACATCGTGTAACAATTTATTACAACCACTGAAAGGGTGGTATCTGGAAATTCACGCCTTCTTTCCCTCCCCTCAATCCTTACGGAAGGTCATTCCTGCCTACAGATTTAATCATGCTCATTTTCGTCATAGACGTGGTAGCTGTTGGTTCTACTTCGTTTGACGGATTTCGAACCGAGCTCTCTCAGTTTTGAAAGTTAAAACGTTATAAGCCGCTCTGGCTCTCCTTCTCTGTTGAAAATCGGTGGGCCTCATGTACCACATATGTATCCCTCAAAGAACCCACCGAAGGGTGATGACTGGAGGAAAGTGTTTTCTGACATGGGTTTTAGGGGTAATTGCTCCGCATTTGTATTATATGGGAAAAAAACCGGAAAACTCCCACCAGGTAACTTGACTATCGATATGAAAGGCTTTTACACATATTGTCACAATCGTCATCGAGTCTCCTCATTTCTGAAAGCAGTGACTACAACGCTGCCGTCAGCGGATTTGAACCACGAGTCGGGCAACACTTATAATTAATGAGATTTGTGCAACTGTTTTATTTCCTACTGCAATTGTTTGAAACAGTTAACATGTGCCTATTATCAAAAGTCTTAAAATGCTCATAAATTAACTTGAATATTTATGTTTTTAATGTATTTCATTCTAAAAAGAAATTTTTACACTGATAAATATTTCTTCAAACGCCGTATCCGCCGCCTTTTTTATCCGTTTTGAGATCCTAATATAGAAGTAGAAAGGCACGTTTTTCTCCAATGGTTGATTAAAAGCGAAAATCACGAATCTGAAATTTGATGAATCGTTCTCAGTTTATTGCGAATTATATTTATGTATAATATATAAGCAAATAATATTTATTTGAAAATTTTTTGTATTATCACTAACCAGAGATTAAATATCGTTGTTGTAAATGACATATTTTATTAAAGCTATTCTGCAAACGAAATTATTATTATTATTTTATTTGAAGCATCTAAAAGCGGATTCTTAAATTATTCAGTTTCTCTTAAATGAAGGGCCTCTTTTTTTCTTCTTGGTGTGGTGGCGCCCACATCGCTTGGTGTGAATGAACTTTGACAGAAATCTTCATCTATAGGAAAAGCAATCACTCATTCCCTTTATATTACGATGCGTTACAAAATAATGTTTACTGACACTGATGTATGAAAGAAGAAACTGAAAATATATACAATTCTTGCAGCTTTTGCTTCATTGAAATAAAATAGAGTGACAGAAAAAACTTCGCTGAAGTTCCTAATTTGGAAAACTGAGTCCTTGTATTGGAATATTTTAATAGAGTAAGTTTCCTTTCTCTGTTTTTTTATCTTATTTTGTGAGCAAATATTTCAAAAATAACGTAATTGGTTTGAATATCGTGGGAAAAAAATTCAGCGTGCCGTTTGCTATGGAGTATAATAGACGTCGATACTGTAATCATGTATTGATTTTTTTCAGTTTCTTTTCACCTGGGTAAATCTGGAATAGAGAAACCGCTTTTAAGAAATTCAAGTATTTCATTATTTTAATGTAATATTAAATTGCTAATAAAATTCCAGAAAAAAATTGATTTTCGATAACTTTCTAACAATGTGCATATATAAAAATTTTAATTTAAATAATGAAAATCCTACTATAAACATAATCTATATTTTTTTACTCTGAAAAATTATGAATTCCATTACATTGATTCTTAGTAAGATTAATTAAATAATTATACTTAATTTGTTGTAAAGTTTATTAAGAATTAATGAAATGTTATTAATTAATCCTGTCTACAAATTAATTAATTTTCCTATTTCTCATGTAAATGAAGAATGAAAGAGAAATAGTGATGAAATATATTATTATTTAGAAAATGCAAATCAAATACGTATAATAAATAAAACTCTTACTTTTTAAATCTACTCATAGGCAATTTTTATTGGTTTATTAGATTTTATTTATCAATCATAACACAATGAACAGGAAATAATGTATTTGAACAAATATCATTCAATATTCGTAAAAACTTTTGAGATATAGCTCACTCTAATCCAACATTTGTGAATATATATTCAAAATCAAATTAAGACTATTTTATTAAAATCCTCTTTCACGTAATTTATGTTTATATAAAAACAATAGTGAACTAATAAAATAATTATTGAAAGATTGGTTAAATATGTTTGAAAAAAATTTACAATTTTATTTATACTTAAAGATAATAAAGTATTAGTAAAAATATTTTGAATAATTTTAAATGAATAACCTAGTGTTTCTAATCCATGATTAACACAAAAAGGATAGAAACAAATGGACATAAAACATCGAAAACTATAAAAAGTAAATAAAAGTTCCTATTCGATCAAAGGATGCAAAGAAGCATTGTTTGTGTAAAATATTGGAATTTCAATATTTCTTTTAAGGCATATTTTATTGCAGAAAATATCCATTCAAAATTTATGTCATTTCTTTTCATTTCAAGAAATAGAAATGCCAATCGTAAATACAATATAAATGCAAAAAAACTGTTGTTTCGTTCTATGAAAGAATGATAATCATTTTTAAGATCAATTGTCTCCTCCATTCATAAAGTTAGGTTTATTAGTGTATGTTATGCTTGATTCATATGAATATTGCTGCACTTAAGGAGAATATTACAAGCAGGCAGTTAATGACAGTTCGAATTATGCATTATTTAGCCGAAATTTATTGAAGACAAAGGAAATATTATAATACACTGGTTTTCAAAAATTAAGGAAAAATCAGAAAATTTGTGATTGGGAAATTTCTGTTCATTTCAATTTAGTGAAATTCGGCGAAGATATTATTTAAACACTGATTCATAAATTAGGTCCAAAAGAAAAACAAAAGACTTCCTTTTTGTTTTGAAAATACATGAAATGGAAATGTACCAAAAGACATAATAACAGAATTCAATGTGTGATCAGTTTCAATATGGAATGTGGTCACCTCTAATAGCTAAACAAGTATGACAGGAATGTTACCTGATTAAAATAATTCTGTTTATTAAATCAAATGGCAACAAACTCAAATATATATTGGCAAAAAACTGCATTTATGACTCCATTATGTGTTGGTTTATGATTTACGGAAGCCAATTCAGTTCGAAGACTCTGAAAGATTATTGTGGGTGGGTTAAGTGCAGCAATACGTCTTCTTTATTGAGTTCAAGTCTGGAGAACATACCAACCAATGCTCACAATAGTCTCCTAATGAAGGTAATTTTCCACCAACCAAGCTCTGAGCGGTCTAGATCTTCTCATAAGATGAAAGATTCGCCAACTACAGCTGCGTAAGGATAAACAATTGGATGAAGAATGTTTTCTCTATATAACTATAGCTGGTATTGATGCCTCTTGAGACAATATAAAGGTCATTGGGGCCATATAAATACATATTTGCCCACACACATACACTGAACTTATCAAATCTGACTCCTTCAGGGATATGACTGGGATAGTAGCCTTCCAAACCAACATTTTTCTTGAATTATTTTGCAAACAAAATCAGGACTAATCAGTAGAAGTACAGGACTTGACTTTCACTCAAATTGACCTTTCCTTGCTCTTGATACCAATCTTTCAATGGCAGCTGCAAGAGATCTGAAGGGGTTGATGTAATGGTTCTGTGACTTTTTTCATGCCAATAATGGTCATATATGGCACTTGTAGTTCTAGATATTCCTAGGTTATATCTTCTAGAAGTTGATTTTGTTCTTAAAAATGCATTTCATTAGCTTATGATTTCACAGAAACCAATTCAACCATCTTGCTACATAGAATTGATTCTTGCTTGCCATCGTGATTCTTCAGATAAATGATACCAAGTACTCATATCTGTAAAGCATAGTTAACTTGAAATTTTATTACGATTTCGTACGATGAAATTTCACAATTTCAGTTACTAGTAGAAACTTCAGACTCTTTAATCCCCCTCCCCTTTTTTTGCCACTTTTGTAATGGCCAATAACGGCAGTAGCTCCATTGTATAATTTGTATATTATATTCCGATTTAACATTACTTATGACGTATACTTATACAACATTACTTATAACTTATTTTAATTTCAAATTTTATCTTTCTATCTTGTATTATTTAAGTGTGAAAAATTTGTTATTTTATGCTTATTTTAGTATTGTCTTGCAAAGTTGAAATTTTGTTTTAGTATATGTAGCACTTTTTTGCTTAGTACTCTCTTTGCTTAGTACTTTCTTCTGCCCATCTCTCCTGATAGAGTAAATAAATGTATCCAAGATATACAGGTGAAAATAACAAGAATTAAGCAACAAGTAAAGAAATTGTAAATCTGTGTAAATTT
The DNA here is from genome assembly GCA_021605075.1 of Caerostris darwini. Lineage (NCBI taxonomy): Eukaryota > Metazoa > Arthropoda > Arachnida > Araneae > Araneidae > Caerostris > Caerostris darwini. Next base: position 674,108 of record BPLQ01007927.1, on the reverse strand, counting down.
AAATGTGGTATAAATGCGCTACAAATCAATCACGGACAGTTATCATTCTGAAGGCAGTCATAGATCTTTGATTTCACAATTTGTTCTTTGATCCTTTTATTAGACTAGGTAAGTAGGGGGTCTTTAATATTTCATATTATTATAATGATCGTTAATTTTAATGAGAATTTGCACAAGGGTGACTGGAGTGTTCCTTTTCTATTAAGCGTAATCGGTGTCTCATTGATCTTCACCCACTGCAAAACGACTTCTTTGTTAAATTTAAATATTTCTTGAATTCTTAGACCAGCATCTGGTTTACTTTGATTGTATAAGGGCCAAAGCGGCCTAGTGGTCCATTGATTGGGATTGCTTGGTTCAAAACTCGATATAATAGGTGGGCTGAAAAGTGCGTAGGCTGACACATAGATGCCGCTACTAGTATTAAATCCATATGATTTTTAGTTAGCTCTAACCTTCAAAAGACACGTCTACAAATTTGACAGCTGTTGCACTATTAGTATATCAGTTATAGCATTTTTAGTGTTCATCACGTGCAGTCCACTCGGCTGACTGTCGATTGGACTCCGGTGTGAAATGATGTAGCCATGTTTCATCCATTGTCACATATCGACGCAAAAATTCGGGTTTATTACGATTGAACAACTCCAAACACTGCTTAGAATCATCAATTCGTTGTTGTTTTGGGTCGATCGTGAGCTCACGCGGCACCCACTTTGAACAGAGCTTTAGCATATCCAAATATTCATTCACGATATGTCCAACACGTTCCTTTGATATCTTTAGGGTCTCAGCTATCTCAATCAACTTCACTTTACGGTTATCAGAAATTATTTTGTGGACTTTTTTGATGTTTTCGTCGGTAACAGCCTCTTTGGGGCGTCCACTGCGTGCATTGTCCTCGGTGCTCATTTCGCCTCGTTTAAATTTAGCAAACGACTTCTCTACGGTTGATTTTCCTGGTGCAAAATCCGAATAATATTTATCAAGCCAAACCTTGGTTCAATAGTATTTTTTTCGCCAAAAAGCAATGCTTTATTAACACACGAAATTCTTTTTTATGCATTTTTTCAAATTAACAAAAGTTGCTTCACTAAAAATGCTATAACTCACATACTAATAGTGCAACAACTGTCAAATTTATACACGTATCTTTTGAAGGTTAGGGCTAACTAAAAATCCTATGGATTTAATACTAGGAGCGCCATCTATGTGTCAGCCTACGAACGTTTCAGCCCACCAGTTATAACCAATTTCTTGTCTGTACCAGGGATGGCACGATAAATATGTTGGTCAAAATATCCTTTAGGCTCGAGGAAGGAGTTACAGACCCCCAGATGCTACCCTTGAGGGATTTTGTTCAAAATTGTGGGAACATAAATGTGCAGTGTAGTAGGACCCCGTAATGCATCCTGAACAATGCTGAATCTTCTACATTTCTGTTACTTTAGGGGCAAAAATACTCAGATCAAAGTTAAGATTGGCCGTACATTGGCTTTGATTGAAAATAGCTGAGTTCTGAAGAATCGGTAAATACTAATCCCCGTCAAATGTAATATTTGTAGTATTTAAGAGAAAGTAATGGGGGAAAAAATAAAAAAACGATCAAAGAATATCTCCATCTGTTCCCATTCTTTAGCCTTTGAATAATAGATATAAACATTTTATCTCTTGTTTGTTGAATAACAAGTAATATTTGTAGTATTTAAGAGAACAAATGTAATATTTGTAGTATTTAAGAGAAAGTAATGGGGAAAAATAAAAAAACGATCAAAGAATATCTCCATCTGTTCCCATTCTTTAGCCTTTGAATAATAGATATAAACATTTTATCTCTTGTTTGTTGAATAACAAGTAATATTTGTAGTATTTAAGAGAACAAATGTAATATTTGTAGTATTTAAGAGAAAGTAATGGGGGAAAAATAAAAACGATCAAAGAATATCTCCATCTGTTCCCATTCTTTAGCCTTTGAATAATAGATATAAACATTTTATCTCTTGTTTGTTGAATAACAAGTAATATTTGTAGTATTTAAGAGAACAAATGTAATATTTGTAGTATTTAAGAGAAAGTAATGGGGGAAAAAATAAAAAAACGATCAAAGAATATCTCCATCTGTTCCCATTCTTTAGCCTTTGAATAATAGATATAAACATTTTATCTCTTGTTTGTTGAATAACAAGTAATATTTGTAGTATTTAAGAGAACAAATGTAATATTTGTAGTATTTAAGAGAAAGTAATGGGGGAAAAAAAAAAAAAACGATCAAAGAATATCTCCATCTGTTCCCATTCTTTAGCCTTTGAATAATAGATATAAACATTTTATCTCTTGTTTGTTGAATAACAAGTAATATTTGTAGTATTTAAGAGAACAAATGTAATATTTGTAGTATTTAAGAGAAAGTAATGGGGGAAAAAATAAAAAAACGATCAAAGAATATCTCCATCTGTTCCCATTCTTTAGCCTTTGAATAATAGATATAAACATTTTATCTCTTGTTTGTTGAATAACAAGAGTGCATTATTTCTGTAACGGCAATATGAGATTTGGAAAAATAGACTGGTAGTTTCTGATTATTAAAATATTTTTTCAAAAAATTCAATTGTGTTCTTAAAAGTGAGACCATGCCAATTCCATGACTATGCATGTCCATGTCAAGAACCAATTAGAAATCAAGTATTTTCATAATGCGTATTTGATTTTGTAGTTAGTTATCGTTTTAATTTCGATATTATATTAATTGATTGTAAAATATTAAAAAATATTATAGACACCTACTATTCTGAATACTGAAATCCGGTTCTAATAATATTGCTTATAAAAATGAAATAACACTCCAAAACTATTAACTACTATGCTTTCTATAATGGTGTAAAAAGTTTAAATGGTTGCACAACAGTATTTTTGTTATTTAAAATTCAGAAGTAAGAAGTTGGAGATTTTTTTTATATTTTATGCTAAATTAATAATTAATATTTTTACTTTCCGAAAAAATACGACAGTTCGAGGTTATTAATTAGTTTGACTCTTTACTCCTACTCATCTTGTTCGAAAAAAGCAAAGTATTTTATGCTTTCAATCTTTAGTCGCTTTATTTATTATTATTTTTTGTAAGTTAAGCTTGCCAATTCATTAATAAATGAAAAATGTAGCTAGTTTGTCTATTTTTATATGCTGCTTAAAAGTGCTTTGGGAAATAACCAAATTGGTTCATTTCCAAAATTTAACAGCCAGTACATTTGTGTGATTCATATACAAATTTACTGTTTGCACTATTTTGTATTATCTTTTTTGAATTAATTTTTACTCTTTTGTCGTGAATTTTGTTCTAGTCTTTCATCAAAAATATTTTGTAGAAAAGGAATTTAAAAAAAATTTTATGTCACAATAGGAGAATTTCAGAGGTAAATATTGAATGGTGTTATTTTCTACTGTACCATAAAAGAATTTCAGTCTGTGGGCAGAAAGTAATTCGTACGGTTAATAATTTTTGTATCATATGGTTATAAAAAAAATAAATGTTGATAGATAATAATTTAAAATAATAGATAAATAATTGTCATAGTGATAATTTAATACATAGATAATTTCATGTGATAATTTACATAATGATAATAATAATTAGATAAGTACATAATGTTATAAACCAAAAGTGTGCAAAACGTTTTTTTTTTTTTTTTAATCTTTAAATCGTGACTCCTCTTAGAGTAAAAAATTTTATTTGCTTATATTTTCAGTAAATATAGGTAACGTATTGCGATAAAGCTTGACATACGATGAACGTAATAAATATTTAAATAACTTATCTTATTCTACTTTGATAATTTCAATAGTTTTATTTGCATTTTTAAAGAATGAAGTCATTGTCTAAAAATAATAATTTTTCAAAAATTATTATTTATTACTTGAAATCCATAGAAAGTATTTAATTGGATTGATTATTTTTAACAAGTTATAAACAATGCTTATAGAACATCTAATGATAGATTTCCAAATCTTAGATAATTTAATCTGTTGCAATTACGTAATTTACAATGAGCTTAATTCGTTTTATGCCAATTTTTATTTTATCTCAGTTATAGAGGATTTTTTGAAACGAGTAAGATAACTAATAAAATTAAAATAATTTTTTTAAATATAAAAATACTTCACAAACATAAAATCTACACTAGAGAAAAATCTACTAAATAAGCTTTTTTTTAATTATAAATAATATTTGTTTTAATCAAAACATCATGTAATTGAAGGATGTTTAATATATTTTACTATTAGAATAGCAATGAACAACTTTGAATACTTTTTGGTTTTTGGAAAATATTTCACTTTTTCACTAGAACTTGAAATTCATTTTATTGAAATTCATTTCGAAATTAGCAGAATAAAGTATTATTTAAAAATATAATTTTAACTATAAATCAATTATATTTCTAAATAAAATCTAGAAATACATTTTAGACTTATAAATAGACTCATCACTCTTCTATCTAAAAAGAGACCTATATCTCTCCTCTATCTAAAATAAAATTTAAAAAGAGACCTATATCTCTCTTCTATCTAAAATAAAATCTAAAAATAGACAAAATAACAATTTTTGTCGTTTTCTATTTAATTTTACTGGAAAGTTATTAAAACTAATTTTGAATTAGAATAATTTAAAATTTGTATATTCAAAGAGAAAGGAAAATTTTAATGAATTTTCGAATGTAGGAGAAGATTATAACTCTAAATTTACTTATGACAAAATATATTTATTAAGTATAATTTTTAATAATATAAAAATTTCAGTATTAGGTATTTTCCTTTAAAGTTTGTGTTATGAATGTTTCTAGTAAAATTGAATGAAAATTTATTACAAAAAACTGATACTCTGAAAACTAATAGATTGAAAATATAGCAATATTAACATGCATGCATCATATATTCTTCCAAATAATCTGTTTGTCTGAATTGGTAATAGTATGAAATGATAACAAAATATATTCGAAAAAGCAATGATTTTGAATAATTAAGAAAAATGAGATTAAGAAATTAAATATAACGATAAACTGCTTATGCTTGTATTAAAAAATGTATAAACGGGGACATTAAAACCCAAGATTAAATTTTCAGAAGATTTTGCACACAATTCAACTTAAATCTTGTATTCGACTATAAGGTATTTTATTTGTTTGGACTATCAAAATATATCAACATAACTTCCATTTATTATTCGAAAAGGACTTATTTAACTGCATTAACTAACTAAAAGGGCTGACTTATGAAAGCATTATTTTATTTTCATTTAATAGAATTTGGAAAAGAAATAGAGTCAAATTGATGCTTTTTTTGCTTTCCTGACAATTTTGTCAGAATATTAAAAAAATATCTTCTAAAACCTACGAATGAAGCAAATTTTATAGCAATCTTATAAATTATACATATTTCTTGGTGTTTGTAAAATATATTATTTAACTTTCAGCTAATTTCAACAAGTTAAGTCATTTTTTTAATTTTTTTCTTTGTTATGGAAATACTTTAGTCTAAGAAGTGTAACAAGACTAAAAGCCTTATACTTAAAGAAAATTGCTCAAATATTTGATTAAAAAATTTGATATTAAATACTTGTAAAACCTATTTATTCTCTTTTGTTACCCGGGTTTAAAAGGCCTATAAATGCCTTCTGATACTTATGCATACAAAAGCACTCATAGTATAGTATTGGAACATGACTAATTTGTTCTCTCTCAGGTCGTCTTCCGTAAAACCCGTGAAAAAAAATTTTAAAAAAAATCAGCAGCAGATTGTACACCTTAAAGAAACAAAGAATTTTTCATCGTCACGTAAAAGCGCATTTCCTGCTTTTACTTCCGCATTTGCTTCCCCCCATCCCCCACAAAAGAAAAATCAACTTCTGTCCTTATTCCCAGACTCAGGCGTTTTATTTACGAAATCAGTATGCGTGAGTCCCTCATTCATTATTCTGAAGCCTTAGCTCTTAAACGAGTGACCCCTGGATCGATAAGTATAATGTGAACACCGGTGGGGGAAACGGAAGAACCCTGTAAGAAACAAAAAAGACCACACCCAGACCAGAAACAGACGATGTCACGTAAGTGGAAGTCACCCTGCGACTTACCTGCACAGATTTCATAGATCACGTTTTTTGGTTCGCGTAGCCAAATTATATTAGAGAAATTCTTTTTATGATGGTGAGGAAACTCCTCGTATGGAATACGAATGCTATTAAAGGTTTCTCGGAATAGTATCTTAGTATTCATAGTAACAATCTAAGTGAAATAGCGAAAAGGGTCCTGATAGGTTAAAACAAGAGCCTTAAAGTGTATTTTAATACAGGTGTAGTTTGTGTAAGTATTCTTCTTGGACATTTTTTATATATTTTAATTATTTTAATATTAATTAAGATAATAAATAATAATCATATGGTGATTTGACATAGACAAATATGTACAAGCTATTAATTCCATTTTGGGCCTCGTTGAATTTTAATGAAAGTTAAAGAAAGCTTCAAAAATGTATTTTATCCTAGTGTAATGCCTAGCCTATCCTAGTACCTCTGCTGAAGGCTCCTTCAACTTAGCAATCCCACTCTAAAGGATTTTATATAAAAAAAAGTCGTAATCATAAATGCTCAATGAACTTTTCATTCAAGTGCCAGACATGAATTTAAGGCATTAAAATGGACATTCCTTCATCCTTTCAGACGTTTAGTTCAAGTTCTTAGCATTAAAAGACAACATCGATATTTTAATGAAAAAATATTCATTAACTTCAAAAAATCAAGTAGGTTGATTTTTTAAATTTATTTTTTATTTTCCACCCAGTAATTAGTTATGAATATTTTAATACATAGCACTATTTAACAACTAAAAAAACACAAAATTTATTCGTCAGTTTTATTTATTCTTAACTCAGTATGGAATTTTTATTATTGGATATTATTTTAAAAGGGATAAAATTGATTTTTAAATAAATTTCTTGAAATAATAATTTTTAATGCAGTAACATCAATAAATAATTAATCTGAAATTCAAATTATGTAAAGACGCCTTTTTCATTGACCTATTCGAGGTTTCAGTGTTTTGGGAAGATGACCATGCATTACTCATACAGAATTTCGGTACAATATAATCAGTGATTATAATTTACAATGATTACATATTTTATCTTTAATGCTTGTTATAATGATGGTAAATTAATTATAAAACATTGACTGTACGAAATCAATCGGAGAAATAATATAGTGTTTTCATTGCTTTTTATTTATGAATTTCTCACCACATTTTCATATATTTTATCCTTATTTTATATCAATAACCTTTTTTCAATTTTTTTTTTTTTTAAACTGACACTACCTGAAATGCTAATTTTAAAAGTCATGAATTTTTTTTATGTAGCACTATGTCTTCAGGAATATAATTTGTGCATGTTTAATGCTTTAAATAATTAAAATTAAAATTATAAAAATATTAAAATTATATGTAAAAAATGTAAAAAATATTGGTGAAATATTTAATACAGTAATTTGTTAAATTATTGAACGAAATTCCCCAACAATCAAAATAAAGAACCTGTCGTACAGTAGTAATAGTGCTTTATTCTATATAATGACATTGCTTTGTTAATATACAAATAATAATAGAATAAATCACTGTTCTGAAAATGGATCTAGAAAATCTTCTAAGATATCACGACAAAAAATTCGTAGTTAGACTAACTCTTTATATTTGAGAAAGGTATATAAATAGTGGTATACCTTAAATGAGGGCCTTTGATTTTCAAGCTGCCAGCTGACTCAGGTGAGAAAGTTACTTTAAAAAGTTATGTGCTAGGTAATTAGCTAGTCATGTGCTAGGAAGATTAGGACGTGGAGCATGATCCGTATTTACCTTAACAAAAAAAAATTAGCATTTAAATATAAGCCATAGGCAAATGTTGACTTCATTATATATTTTATGGGTTTGCTAAAACATGTTCCGTTTTAAAATTTCTAATTAATAATGCATTAAAATGAATAAACAGTAGTAGGATTAGAATATACTAGTATTATACGTGTGAAATTTTTTTTTCAAGAATGGATATTATAAATTAGTTAATGGAAATCCTTTTTGCGATTAGTTACTACAAAAATGTGAACAAAATACTGAAACAGTTATTAAATAAATGTAGTGTCACCCATAAAATTATTTTTATAATTTATATTGTATTAGTTATACATATATAATTTCTTAAATAAATAGGATAGATAAATTTAGGTATTTTTGTGCTGCCTCGGATTTTGCAAGTATACATATCCCTGCTCAAAAAGGATAGTTTTTTTAGCACGTGATTTTTCATTAGTGTTCTAATAATAGCATGTGAACAGCTTTTGTATTTTTATTGCTTTTATAGTCTTGCTTATCTAAGAATTGTTAAATTAAAGTGCACGTTAAAGTTACGTTATCAAACAAAAAAATAATAATAATAAAGTAAAGGATCCAATTCGCGTCTCTTTAAAAGTTAAGGCTAAAAATGTTTTAAGTTTAAGGGTGAAAATGTGCGATTTTTCATTTGAAGGAGGTATCTGTGTAATAAATTCGCATGAGACCCCAACAGTTTTTATTAAACATTTAGTCACAATCGTATGGAATTTAGTGCTTTTCAAAAACCTTCAAAAATTTTTATTACATAAATTATATGAAAGACAAACGTACACTCTATCATAAAAATTAGTGCTCCAATATGGTATTATCAGACCACTAAGAAAGTTCGCTTGAAGATCTGTATCTAGCACATATGCAAATGATTAAACAGTACAATTGCTCATTACGCATGCGGCCTGATGGCCGATTGGCTAGAACTCTGGCCTTTGGTACCACAGGCTCCAGGTTCGAATCCTGAAGGGGGCATGGGTGTTTTTTAGTGGTTCGGAATCCACTTTAAACTGTAGGTTCCGGTCTGTTTAGCCTAAAGTGTGCACAAGATGACCGTAGAGCGACAAACCAAACCCGTTCATTACGCAAGGCCAGTAGAGGGCGCTGATGTGCCTCCATCGCAGCCTATAAATAGTCGCCTAAGGTAATAACATCTTAAATACTTTCAACAATATTTTTAAATATTGAGTTAAGAATTACCTACAAACATTTTATTTTTATTGATGAAAATTTTAAAAATATTTAAATTTTAGGGCTATAACAAATCGCTATTAATTTTATAAATCATCTTTTGTACTTAAATGTTATAAACTATTCTTTTTTGAAAATTTCCTTGAATAATAATTATATTCTGCATTTTAAAGATTTCTTTCTTTCTTTCTTTTTTTGAAATTTTTAAGGCAATCAAAGTTAAATAACCCGCTACATTTTATCCGCATAGATATTTTTTAGAAAAATATACTGATCAGTTCATCTCTTTTTCAACCATTCAAAAACTATATTAAAACGTATTAATGAAAATTGTATGAACATTAAAATTTAACTACGAAAATTGTATTAAAAGTAAAATTTAAATACGAAAATTGTATTAAAAGTAAAATTTAATGTTAAAAATTGAATTAAAATTAATATTTAACCATGGAAATTGTACTAAATTAAAAAAAATTTTTAAAATAAGACACTCAAATTACTTTTTTATTTTATTTGGAACTATTTTACAGTTGTCGGTTTTCTGTATATACTGTCTCTTTTTCCTTAAATTGATTTCGTAACATCGGGGTGTGAATATATTGCTTTCTGATATTAATGAGATGATAATATGATGTTAAATGTATAATAGGACAGAGATAAATTATAAAAATATGCCAAATCCGTAGAAGAAGAATACATGAATATCAAGTCGGTTTTTTTTTTCCAGGTGACCCAAACAACAACAACAAAAGAAAAAGAAAAAAAAACACCTTACAAACTTAAACGAACATGAGCTTTTTAATTTATCTCTACTTTTTAAAATATTTTAATGTGAATTTTTAATAGTAATCTTTTTTAGATATAGCTATACAATCTTTAAACTACAAGAGTTTACTTTTGAATCTCGAACAGGCAACAAAAAAGTTTTTAAACAGATTTAAGTAATGGTAAAAATACTTTTTTTAAATAAAAATTCTGCATTTAAATAATAATAATTTTTTCCTCGTGTACATTAAAACATTAAACTAAAGTATTTATCTTCCTCTGATTTACTATTATTTTATCGTTACTGTTTTTAACGACAAAACTTTTGTTGTTAATAACAACAAAACAAAAAATAACATAAAACAATAAATGTAACGATTTATTATTTATATTTTTTAAACTTTTTACTGCCCTAGGTGTGATTACTTTTATTGTTTTACCTTACTTGATTTCTTTTACTTTTGTTTTTGTTCGTTGGAAGAAAACCATGCAGAATGCAGATAAAATAAAAAAAAATTAAATAAATAAAAAAGTTATTTTCCTTTTTAAATTTAATCTCTTCTACTATAAAAACCAAAGCGGAAAAAAATGAATCTTGTCTTCCGTGATTAAAACATGTTAATATAATCAGTCATGCGTAGCATAATAATCAGGTCTTATAACCTTAAAATGTAATGGAAATATTTTTATTTTTAAAATAGTTTTTAAGAGAACAATTTTAAAAACTTTGTAGGAAGATTTTCATTTTTAGAAGAATCCCATATCGTGAAAATTCGGCATTAGAAATGAGACTTTTCAACAATTGAAACACAGATATGCAAATTTGATAGCATTTGTTTTGTAAGAACTTATCCAGAAACTATTTCAGTGTACCATTTTTTTTTTAATCGATACGGATCTCCTAAAATCATTAGGTCAATCAGTCTCTCGAACTAATACTCAAAGGATATTTTTACCTTGCCTCCTTTCCGAATTAAAAATACTTATTTGACGTCCACTTTTATTTTATCTAGGGTACTTAATTCGGATACTAAGCTCCGCCTTCCACTTGAGATTTATGCAAGAGAATAAGGACTTGAATGACAATCCTGAGATTTTTGCATTTAGGTCGTCTACTGTTAGAGAGGAGCGTAGGATGTCGGACTTTGATCTGTGGGATATGCTTCTTTTCGGGGCTCGTAGGCCAAAAATCAAAACACCGCCACTTGTTCCCTTTCGGTAAGTAAACAATTAAATAAAATTGTTAAAAATTGAACACAAATTAACCCCCAAACTTTTTATTTTACATTCTATTGCATTTTTCATACAGTTGTGACATTTTTTTCAAATTAACCTGAATATGAATTTTTATTAAAACGGACGGTCCAAGAATATATTTTAAGGTCGGGCCATTTGCGCAAATGTATAAACTTTGACATTTTGTTTAGGAATCCATTAAGTTTGTCGACCACTTTAAAATAGAAACACCCCTTCGTTAGGTTAACGTTTCCTTCTGGTGTTGTCGCAATCTGAAAAGAGGCATCTGAGAGATTCGAACCCTTCACTGCTCAAACCAAATGAGGAAACTTTCCGGCTTGCGAGTTTATCGTATGCTTATCTCCTGCGTGGATATAGGAATTTTCAATTTGGTATATTTATTGCATTTCGAACAGAATTGACCCATTTATATTCTTAACCCCAAACCTTGTATTCCAAAATATTATATAGCAAAATAAAAAAAATCAGTTTTATTAGTTGGAATTAACTAATATGGTATTAAAATATAACTATAAGTGACTGAAGAATATTAAGTTTTTTATCTCCTCCAAGCAAAAAATTAAAATATTTAAATGTCATTGGTCATCAGTATAACAGGTGTCCTATTTTTTTTTTTTTTTATTTATTTATTTTTTTTTTGGAAGAGCAATTTAGAAGTATTTATTCAAGACCTGAGATTTGATACTAGTCAAATAAAAAAGCTACGCAGAATACTAGATAGCAAAATAAAATATTATAAATAAATATAAATCGGAGATTAACCATTGAGATTTGAGATTCATAATAATGAAATCTTGTTATGTTCATGAAAAAGTTCTTCCTTAATTTTTATTAATTCATTTATTTATTTAAAGTGATTTAATTTTATCTACAGGAATCACATTGTGACTTTCTTTCACCATATTCTTGATAGCTTTAGGGATGAGCTTCACCTTTAGGAACCTCTGGATTAACCATTAAGAAATTTTTAATAACTTACATGACGTCGTGAACTTCCACCAGCCTACATAAATACATAACAATAAAGCAAATTTTTAATGTTTTACTGATGCTAACATGGATAATTAAATTTGTTTCGCACAAATTGTAACTTAATGGTTTTTTTAACATTAGTGGGCCTGATGTTCACTTATGCATACCACAAACAGCTCCCCCATTCCCAACGGGTAATGAGGAGGACAGTGCCTTCACGGAGGACTTTTAGTGCCGAATGGGAGAAAATCAGGAAAACTTCCTCCATGCAGATTATCTATCAGCCTGATTATCAATTAGTAACTCCAAGGATCCTTCTCGTTACTGAAAGTAACTCGTTACAACTCAACTACAACAATGGCTGATCGGATTTAAACCTCGACCCTCCTTTGCACTCTAGCTACGCAAGTTGCCACTTGGTCACGAGTCGGGCTAAACATAATGTTGTTTTTAATTTTCAAATGTGTTTAATTAATTAATGAAATTATTCAAATATTACAGAAATGGCCTAAATGATTACTTCTATTCATCTATGGTATTTTAATATTTGGTAATTCAATATTTTGTTAGTATTTTTCGATAAATTTTTTTTACCTTTAATCTATTTATCGGTATTTTTTATTTATCATATTTTTCAGGTATTTTTCAATTTGAATAGTATTTTAGTTTTATTTAGTATTTATAGTATTTTTATTTATAGTATTTTTTTTTTATTATTATTTTTTTTTTCATTTAGTTTCACTATTTCAAATAATTTCTGGAATAGTTTATTACATAGAAATGGGTTTTTTTACATTATTCCTTAGACTTTAAAATTTTCGGGAAATGTTTGAAGTGAGTTGGAATAGCCCGAGGAAAAAAAATTGCACTTTAAATTGGTATATAAATTCTAATTCTAAGGTTATTATTACAATAAAACTTTCATGTGAATTAATTCCATAGATTGTCGTCTAAATATGTAATTTCACTAGAAAATCAAAAACGATTTCTCTTAATTTTTCAAAATACTATTTTTCAAAATTTATTACAAAAAAATCATTATTTCATCTTAGATCAGAGATTCTATAAATAATTTCTGAAGATATTATTTATTTTTAAAAGATCTATTATTGTTTGTTTAGGAGGAGATTACTGTAGTTTTAGGAGGTATTTTTTGTAACTTTTATATTTGTTAAAGTATCATTCGGCGTTTTTCAAATTTGGAATGTAATTTTTTGAGTTGATTCGTGTATATTTTTTTCATTATTCTAAGAACACATTTTTTACTTATTATTCAAAGGAAACGGTTAAAATAGCAAAGCCATCATCCATAAATGTATGAAGTCTATATAAATTTCGTAGTAAAATTTATATAGTTAAAATTATAAGTAATAATGGGATATATTTGACCTATTTAAAGATTGGGGTAATTTGAATTTCTGTAAAAGTTAATTTTATGCACTTTATGGTGTCTCAAGTATTTTGGTATCTTCAATTATGAATTCCTGCCAACTTTATTGACATAATTTTACGATTATGGAGAAAAACTCACAGAAATATTTATATAAATTATCAGAGTAGTCAGGTTTATGGCAAAGTTCGTAATACATGACATAGATTCTTTTGTCTGCTTTTTGTTTACCTAGTGAAAATTCAACAAATTTTGTATATCGTATTATTAAGAAGAATTTAATCTTATTGATAAATTTCAATAAAATCATATTTTCAAATTCATTAAATTTTCAGTTTTTATAAATTAATTTGAAACCAAAATTCATATCATTATTATTATTATTTTGCTTGAAAATATGATTAACAACAAGAAAGTGTATGGTTTGAAAATCAAACTTTCGATTTAGTTGAATTAAGTTAAATTTTCGTACATATAAAAAAACTTGAAAACAATATGAACAAACATTAAAATCGAAAATACTTCATGAATTTTATTAAAAAATTACTCATATCAATTAATGACTGTAAATCGCCCTTCATTGCACATTTTATTTATCATTTTTGTCATAACCTTATTGCTCTCCTTTAAAGTGTTTATTATTCTCTTTATATTAGGCAGATGAGAGATTGGGCATGGTTCTTAGGAGGAAGAGATTATGGATTCGATTTCTGATTTTTAATTATGTTCTCTTAAATGTGGTAGACGGCCTTAGCAATATGCTTTGCATTAGGGAAGGATGACATGAAACACCTAACACAAGTGTCCTTGTCTTCTTACATGTAACAAAATGTAAGTCACTTAGTTCTGTAAAGGTCTTTAGAAAAATCACCAGAAAACATCTACAGAACCCGAACCGTAGTGCAGCAAGTCCCCCGTGTGCAACATGGTAACAAAATATGTGTTGCAAATAGTCCAATTCGAATGCTTGTCGTGAATGACCTCAAGTATTCGATTACATATTCAGCAACTTAACTAGATTATAGATTCCTACGTGTTTTGGCCTTATGTTTCATTGTCGCGGGGCTGTTCTCCGAATTTCCCTTATCAATAGCTCAATATTGAAAAATGTCACTGAAGTTATAAAAAATAAAAGATATTTGCTATTTTGAAATGCTATTAAATTTTTTATCAATATTTTAATAAATTCATTGTTAAAAAATAATTTAAAGTAGAAACAGAGCAACAAGTGTAAGGAATAATGAAAAAGTAACTTTTTGAAACAGCATTGTGGAAAAACCACTTCATATATTTAGCAGCTAAGCATTAAAATATCAAAAATATTTTATTATCTAGTTGAAATTATTTTAAATCTCTTTATCAGCTTTTTATAGAATATTGTCAATTATAACCCATCTTAACAAAGTATTATCTTGCTTTTTTTATTATTTATAAAAAAAAAACAAGATAAAAGCTAGATTTATTAATCTTTTATGATTATCCCAATCATATTTTTTAAACAATTCTAAATTTATCCAAAAATGAAAGCACTCTTGAAAATCTGAATCAATGTAACTTATTCGAAAATATAGAAAAACTAAATCGACATAGATATATTTATGAGTAGTTTTACGTGTAGTTTTGGATTCATCAATATTTGTTCCTATTATCATTAAAGCGGAGGTTGTGATTTGTAGCTCTTATACAGATGTTTGACATAGATCATTATGCTTATTGTAGAATATTACATACTATTTGCATTAGTTGTAGCATGTTCATTATTAATTCATATAGTATGGAAGTGTATTTGCTTAATGATTAACTAACATTTAGTAAAGATTGACTGTAGGAATTTTTTCGTCATTTGAATTTGACACGTTTGTTGTAATTTGTTGAATATATATTTAGACACGCAAGCTTTCTCAACTCTTTAATATAATGCTTAATTTTATATAATTAATTTTATATTAATATATATAATGCTTAATTTTTTATGATGAAAATGAAAAGAATATGACAAGTCTTGACTAATATTTTTGAAACAGTAGTTTAAATAAACAGCTAAATTCATGATTAATTTCTTTTCAATTCATGATTCTTCTTTTCAAGATCTCTTATCAACTAAGGAAATGTTTTGTCGGCTAATCGCTAAGTAAATGTAATAATTGTTTTTTATTGCAATACAAATTTACTTAAATTGATAAAAATAGTATTTAAAAGAAATGTTTATAATTTTTGAAAATTCTAAATTAATTTGGCATGTGTTTCGAGCAATTTTGTACACTTATTCTGGTGTCTGTATTAATTTTAAAGTATTTGCAAAATCTTGTCACCTCATTATTTTCTTTGGCAAGGAAATGCAAATTTTACAAAACTAAACTTTTATTTAAAAATTAAGTTAAATAATTTTTATTTAGAACAATCTATTTTTTCTTTTAATACATTAGCATGTTTATAAGAGTTATGAAAAGAAGTTTTCTTAAGTTATAGATAACTTCATCTCATATGCAAGGAATACAAATTTGTTACACTATGTACGTTTAATAATTAATGAGATTTTAAGAATTTAAACTTTTGGTGAAAAAAAAGACAAAAATAATGTAAATAGATATTTATTTTAGGATCATTTTAGTCCTGTTTTTTTCCCCATTAAATACTTAATACCTATCAATAAATATCTTTTTGACCAGTTCTTCTGTATTGAAAAAGTATTTAGCATTTTATGCTTAGAGTAAATAAAAAAAGATATTTATTTACTAAAATAATTACCAAAATATTATAAAAAGCTACTAAAAAATTAAAAGCATTTAATATTATTAAATTTATTAAGATAATATTAAAATCATTTATACTAAAATAATATTAAAAGCATTTTTTATTTTAAGTAATTGCATCCATTATTTATTTCAAGGGGATATATATATATATATATATATATATATTTTTTTTTTTTTTTTTTTTTTTTTACTTTTTAAAATATTTTATCAAAAGTTAAAATACACAAAGTATTGACTATTAAACCAATACATAACTTAATATAAAAAAACTCAATACATTTTTCTTTTTTGCATAATTATTCTAAAACTTTTCTACAACATTTGAAATTATTTTTCTACGTATCAACTGTTTTCATAGTCTGATATTCAATTTAATTTGCTAACTAATTCGTCTAAATTAACTCGTTTTTTAAGATTAAAGTTAAAAACTGATATTTCTACGCAATCATAATTTGTGTTTTAAATTTCAATGCCTCTACTAAACTATATTTTTGCATAATCCTGTAAGTTTTATTTGATATTTTCAATTATTTACACTTTTTGTGTAAAACATTATTGATTAAACAACAAACAATTAATAATTAAATAAATAAAATAACTTATATTTTAGGAATCCAATAAATGTTTAATCTTTTATATTATACATCCATATTCACACTTAACACGCATTATCAGCTAGCACTGAATTTTATAGTAATATTACATGTTTGAATCCACATCCATATGCAATTGGAAATTACCATCCGACACATAAATGCTTGATATCTATAATTATAAATTAAAAATAGTATTAAAAAATTTTGTACCCATAAAACCCATACCCATTAAATCTCTTGTGATGCAAATAAATTTAAAAAAAAAAAAACATTTTCTAAAAACGTAGATATCATTAAAAAGAATTTCAAATTCTAAAATAAAAAAAAAATCTAGAAAGAAATAATATTGATTTAACACGTTTTCTTAAAAAAAAATAATATAAAAATGTCTACAAAAGTATCTTTATTAAATCTCTATGCAATGCCAATGAATTAAAAGTCAAAATCTAAATAACTCTATACCCTTTACATTAATCTATTAGAAATGTGTATTCTAATTGGATTTATAAATAAACGAATATTTCTATGTGGGTGGAGCCACTGAGAGCTCCATCAAGTGCGAGATCTAAGTTGCCAAATGAGCTCGAGCTTAATGTATCGGTCGGTCGAGGGTTGCTGTGGAGACCAAGTAAACCAACAAAGCAGCGTGGTGGGTCTCGATAATGAGGGGTCACGTGTGCTAATGTTTATGCCTCCCCTCCTCTTTTAAGGACCCTCAATGACGACATTCTGTCTTTTTTACATTTCACTTGTTGGTTTCTGTCAGCAGCCAGCGCGAATTATGAATAAGATCCAAGACTTCCTCGGCTGGTAAGTGGATCTTTGGTTTAGCACATCTACAAGAACCTCGGCTGCACCTTTGGAGTCTTGTTTCGTATGTTGGAAGGGCGATTTCACTGCAGACACCAGGGTTTTTCGAACCTATACGCTAGTTGGAAAAGTTCAAGTATCTACCTGTTAATAATACCTCGATATGCTTAAGTGGCTAAGCCGGCCCACATCTTGCTATGTGGACAAATTCAAGGTCTGTTTTTTTTTTTTATTTTCGTCGCAATAAAAAACTTACTGTTCTAACAGAGCATCCATTCTTGTTGAAAATAAACTATTTTGTAGTTTTATATTATTCAGCTTTTATTTTGTAAATTTATTATTAAAGCATTTTCAATAATTTTAAAGAAATGCAAATTATTAAATAATAGCATTTGAAATGATTTGGCTTTAATGCAGGAATACTTAGTATTGCATAACAATAAAGTGAGACTATAATAAGTGGCTTTATCTTTTCGTAATATTGTTAAATTGTTTATAAATCTTGGTTTCATATTTTCACGAAAGTTTTAATTTCCCGTACAAAAATAATTTTTTTTTTTTTTTTTGAGAATTTTTACAGATTTTGTCCTAAGTCTTTTAAATAACAGAATTTAAAACCGATACAATACATTTTATAAGACTTATCTTTGCAATTTTTTAGCAAACAATTTTATATTGTCCTCTAATATGAATATTTATAACAACATTTGAGTTAAGAACAAAAAAAAAAAAAAAAAAAAAAAAAAAAAATCCTTTCTCTAATACTAAAATGACTTATAAGATAAATATTTGGAAAGATTTCCCATTGTAAAATCCATTTAATCCTTGCATTCGTAGGATAACATATTAATGAACTGGTTGCAAAAACGTCTTGAAACAAATAGATAAATCATTTCTCTGTTTTAGTGGCTCCAACGTTAAGTTCAAAACTGCATGTTCGTATTATCATGCCATCGCATACATCATGTTCGCATTTTTAATTTATTTGATTTCTGTTTTTAAATTTTCATAAATCAAAAACAAAATCATTTCATTTAAAATGATTGAAAAATTATGCATTCTTATAAACATTTATGACTTACTTATTATCACTTATACAATTAAACTGTACAAAATGTAAAAAAATTATGTATTTTGTGTAGCACCTAATTATTTTTTAGATGTTCTTTTTGATCTATGCAAAGTAATTAATGTGTTGGTATACATTTCTAAATAATTAACATTCTTAATTTTTTTAAGAAAAGGAATTTAACCAATCTTTTACAATATTTTTTACATTGTTGATATTAATGACATCTCCAATAGACAATTGACTTTCTCCGTGATTGATTAATTGATTGGTATTTCAATTTATATGTATATATTGCAATTTCTATATTTTTCACTTATTTTTCTATCTAAAAAATATATGATTTTTGTCCATCGTTAATGCGAGTAATCAAACTATATGTGAATAATCCTAAGTTGAAAATGACCTGTAAGTTGATATGCGAAAAATTTTGGGAAATCACCTACTATACTAGAGTTAAATTTATGTTAAAAATTATAACAGTATTATTTATATAAACATAGAGTTTTAATTAAAGTGGATGTTATAATTTATTTAGTATTTTTGTGTTATCAGAAATGCAAAAGTTTTTAATTAGGAACTGTTCTATAGACGGCATAAGTAAATATTTTTTAAATAGTTTTCAGTATCCAAAATATTATATAAGTAAATAAGAAATAAACGTATAGTTATATATTCCTAATAGAATTACATTTAACCATAATTTTTTTTATAAAAATATAAATTAATAATATTCATACGAAAAAAAATTGAATTCGAATCCTTTTCAACATTGGATCTGAACAGAGCAATTACAGAGAAGCAATTAGACAACTCTTGTACTATTTTTAAAACATATATTTTATAAACTATAATTATTAAAAATGGATAAAATGAATCACTATTCATTGTTAAATTTAAAGACATGTTTTAAATTATTTGACTGTTAGCTACCTCCTGCCTTATTTCTAATCAATAAGTTTCAATTTGGGGTTGTATCATGAATGCAAATAAAAGCAAATATTTGTAGAATTTTTAAAAACATATTTTATTTATATCAAAAAATAATGTAGAATTTTAATTCAAATATTTAAATAACTTTCTCAACTTGTCTAATTAATTGCAGTAACTTCATATTTAAAATTGAGAAAGTTCTTATTGATATTCTAGAAATGAAATTTATCCAATTTTCTTTCTTAAAATTTATATGAAAATAATAAAACACCTTTCAAGTTTAAATGGGAATCTAATTGATCAAAATGGGAATTTGTTTTTAAGGTACTTCAAATGCTTTCATTTTTATGTAAAAAATTTATTAGCGATTTAAATAATTAATATAAGTTAATAAAATTTAAAAATTTTAAATAATTTATATTTTCACGGATTTTAGTATCAGGCAAATCGTGCAAAAAATTGTACCTTAAATCAGTAGATATTAATGCATCTGATTTAATTCATTTTGTAAAAGTAAATTTTAAAAACATCCAGTATGAAAATAACTTAATGTTAAGTATAGGAACTTTTAAATATACCAGGGCATAATTTCATGAGAAACAAATTCAGCAAAGTTCTTTGTTAAAAACAATAAGAATATTTTATTTGGCCTCGTGTTCCTTTTAAGCCTAGTAGAGATTTGAAACATTTGGCCTAAAGTTCCAGTTTGAATTCGGCATAATAAACCCCGTTATATCCAATTGAGAGAGAGTATTCAATCGTCTTTCGGCAGGTTATAAATCTCTTGATACATGACCAAAAACCTACAACAGGCCGAGCGGTAATATTCATAGAATAGAATTTCCCCAGACCCAAATGCCGACAAATGAAAACCCGCAAACTTTCTGATTTCCTTCCAAATTGTAGCAGATCATTTTGATGTGGAGCGTTCCAAATTCTTACTTGCCAGTGTGGACACAGCTTATACAACAGTTAGCCAGTTGACAGGCAATGAAAAAGTGGATTTTCCTTTCTTATAGAAATTACTACCCAGCGTTTACGTTCTGCTTAGAAGAAAACCCAATAAGGCAGCCTGACTATCGATGTAAGACACATTATATCCCAATCATTGAGTCTCCTCGTTTCAGTTTCTCTTTCTCTCTCGAAGAGTGACTGCAATAGACGCAGCCTGCGTATTTGAACTTGAGCCCTCCTGAGGTAGCTGCACATGATACCATTGGACCACAGGTTTTCTGACGTTTTGATATAAAAATTTGAATCATATTAAATTATAATTAAATAGATACTGTCTTCTGTATGACTTTTTCAAAAAAGTATTTATTGAAAAAAGTTTTTATTGTTTTTAAAATGTTATAATTTATGATAAAAATTTTCGAAAATATTATCAGTAAAGCTTTTACAATTTTTAAAATAAATTGCCGAAAAAATTAATAAATTTTAATAACGAATTTAATTTTGATTATTGTCTTTTGTCAGCAAGTTTAAATTTAGCACCCTAAGATGGATGTTACTTTTGAAAATAATAGAATAATTTTTTCATTTTGGAGATTGTACCAAAAAGTAAAATTTAATAAAAGTGTTTTTTTCCTGTGAAAAATTAGAATTAAGATTCAGATAATAGGAAATAAAAAAAAAAGGGAATGAAAATGGGAATTAAACACATTCACGATTATTCAGCACATAAAGTACGTTTTTAAACTTGGTATTTTTTTGACAAAAAAAAAAAAATTAATTGGATTTATTTAATTATATTTTTTGCCTGCCGGACTTTTTCTGTTCCGCTTGGCACAGTTTAAAATTTACTTAGCTCTGCGACACTTCAACAAATGAGAAGAAAAGTCAACAATTTAATTTGTTATTTATATTTCTTCAATGAACTTGTTAAGAAAATACGAAAACTTTTTTCGTTTAAATAAGGAAATATGGCAAATGCATTCGGGTTAAGATTCAAAATCAGGATTTTTCAGTAAAAATATTAACTATTGTATTCTAAATAAATTTTATGGAAAACATGTCATTATATTTATTATGATACATTTATTGTAATGATATATTTAAAACTATGCAATATTTGATTCATAAAATTGTCTTCATTACAAAATGTCTTTTCTTATGTAGTCCTATGTAGGAGTATCTAATTAGCACATTTCCATTCAAAACATCAATTAGCGGGACTTGTAGCTCAGTGGTAAATTGGACAGCTGGCGTGTAGGAAGGTTCTAATTCAAATATGTTGGTGGTATCTATTGCAATCATTGCTTTCAGAAACAATGAGATTCTATAGCGATTGAGACTAGATGTATAAAGGGCTTCTTATAGACAGTCAGGATGCCTGGCAAAAGGATTTTTCTCTTACGACAGAAAAATGCGGTCCAATTACCCCAAAATGTCGTCACAAAATGCAATGTCTTCCTTTTCGTCACACTGTTCGTAAAGCGGTGTCCACGCAATAGTAAGAGTCGATTCAAGTCGAGCCAACTCCGAAGCGATCTTGCTCCAGTGTCCACGAAAAACAGTCCCCATTATTTCTGACTGTGAGTGACAGCTGGTAGTAGATGGGATCCATTAGAATCCCTTTGATATGCTGAAAACCCGGGGCTGAGACACATGACATACACGAAGTGTTGTGAAAAACAGGTTTATAATTGGTTTACGAGGCAGACTCGTGTCCCGTCTGGACGCTGCTTTATATATACTTTCCCGTCTGGACGCTGCTTTTGAATGCCCCTCGCCCGATGTTCACCAAAAAAAAAATATCAGGTGCGTTTTTATTTAAAATCAATGAAATATATGTTTTACGTCACGTTTTTTCTGGTCTTAACTAATGGTTCGTTAATCTATTAAAACAAAAATATTTATTAATTTGTTTATCAATTATTGGTTATTAATTGATTTTATTCATTTTAATTCCACAGAAATTCAGTGAGTCAAAAAAATTTATAAAATATTAAATATGCAAAAAAAAAAATATATATATATATCCATGCATACAATAACGAATACAATAACGAATTAAAAGAATTCATACATTCAATACAATAACGAATTAAAAGAATTCATACATTCAGATCTTATTAGTTCTTTACATTTTTCATAAATGTAGATAGTTGTGTCATTAGCGATTTTTATCATGACATTTTGGAGGATTTTAAAATATGACCAGCGAAGTATAACATTACAATATTTATGATGAAGTTTTATAACTTGGAATAAAATATTATGCGAGTTCTCTGTTTTCATTTTTGAATGATTCTCTAATAAATAAAAAAAATTGTGCGTCTTAAGCAAGTTGTAAACTCATACATTCAGATTTAAACTGATAACAAAAATAAGGAAACATAATTAATGGCAGGATAAGAGCAGATTTTTCTTGAAGTGCCAAATCCTGCAGTTCACTAAAAAGTGTGCATCCGACCCGGAATAGGGTATTTACTCGATATTGATGGCGCCTTTTGAATACATTTTCTGAAAATTATTTTTATTTAAACCCAAAGCAGTATTAAAAACTATTTTTACAAAATTGACAGCAAAAGGATCTAATTAAGCCTTACAACCTTTTGAAACATTGGCATAAGACAACATGGGACATGCCATGGTACTGCAAAAGAGCAGCTTATTTCAATCGACAAATAACTGTACATAAAAATTAAAAAGATGATATAAGTAGTTATAAAACTAGTAACTTCATTTAGAATCTACTGCTTTATGGAGGGATATTGGTTGAGGTAGCTGGTTTCTTACAGTTTCAAAAGTTTTAGTTTAAAAAATTGATATGTTCATTTGTTTCTTTGTGTAAATGTGCGTCAAAAGAAAGGGATCTAATTCCTTCATATCAATTTTGCATGTAGTTACATAAATTTTTTTTATCTCTTCGTGAAAGTTAGCATTTTTATTAGGAGAGATAAATATCTGATTTATTTCTTCGATTCTGATAAATTGTTACGATTGACAGCAATGCAAATGAAAATAATGTATAAAAATTTGTCAGTGCAGAGGATCTCCAACTCAACACGCTCTCAACTTTTCAACAAAGTATTTTCAATTTAGAAAAAATATTAAAAATGAATGGCCTACATTTTGTCCTACATATGTAAAATATAGCAAAGCTAGATTTGTTTGTGGCTGTGGGAGCTAAAGCATACATTGTGCATCATAATTTGTACCACTTGAATAGTTAGTAAAATTGTTAGTATATCTCAAGTTATGCATTTGAGACTGAACCAAAATATCCCCAGGGCCGTATGCCGTATTTGGGAGGATCACTAGGTTTCATATTTGTACTGAATTCAGCTACTATTCTTGTCTGTCGAGAAGTATCTTCTTATCTGTAGAAAAGTGGCCAAGATGGTTGATGTAATTTTGACGATGGAAGCTATAACAAGAAAATATAAATTTGAATTCTTTAAGAAACGATGTTATTTATTTATTTGGGATTCCAAATGGTTTAAAACACCAACAGTTGTTCACCTTAAATAGTTAAAAGGGAAAAATTCAGGTCTCTAAAAAATGTTTTTTTTTTAAAGATGACATCTTGAATAGAGAATATAAACTAATCCTTCTAAACTGACCTGTTTATGTTTCTTTAATACTTTTATATTAATCTTCTGGGGAAAAGTATTACTCGAATAAATATTTATAAAATTTGATTTAGTTTGATTGATACATGATACCGATTATTTTATTGTTCTTTGTTGTATTAGTATTATGTATGAAATGCAAATATTTATGCAATCAAAAAATAATTTTTGCCTATGTAAAAATGACTTTTTTTACTTGATAAAATTTAGGAATATTTTAAACCAGCTATCTGTAAATATTGTTATTTAAATTTATTTTTAAAAATTCTTTCAACGTTGAACTTTCTTTTCATATATATTTTTATATGATGTCTTAATTAACCATAAGTTAATTTATCGAAACTAAATACTTTTTGTGAAACTCATACCTATTTTAAGTTTTTTTTTATATTCAACTATCAATTTCTGAAATAACTGCTTACAATTTAATATATTTAAGACATTTTTTTTGTATCTGTCTATTTTAGAAAAGAAAGACGCCATCTGACTCCTATGATGGAAAAGTATGAAAAATTAGCAAAAATCGGTGAAGGATCTTATGGAGTTGTTTTTAAATGCAGAAATAGAGAAAATGGCCAAATAATTGCTGTCAAAAAATATGTAGAAACTGAAGACGATCCATTAATTAAGAAGATTGCCCTTCGTGAAATACGAATGCTAAAGGTAATATAGAAACAGTTTTATTTTTATAGAATCTAATTCGAATCATTTATGAAATTTATATGAATGATTTATCGAACTGCCATATTATTTATATTTAAGACTGGTACCTAGATATTTACCTAGGTTGATTTCACATGATAGTACAATAAACAAGGATAGTCCGTTTTGGCACCAGGTCTGTATGTTCTAATAGCCAAAGAGCACCAGAACATATTGATCTTTGGCCCTTGGGACATAAGTCCTGGACCAGAACATATTTTCCTTTAATCGGATCATTCATATTCCAAATGGCTAACAAACTTGGGAAGTTTATTATATATATTATCAATATTTTAAATCAATATTATTGGTTTACTGTACATACCGCCAATATTTATATTTAAAAGTGCTTTTGTGCATATTTCTATGTAGTTTTGAAATGTGCTTATCAATATTTATATTTTAAATGTATTTTTGTATATATGTTTGTGTGTGTATTTTAAATTTGTACTTATCAATATCTATATTTTAAATGAGAAGTTCTGGTTTTAATTTAATTAGTTTGAATAATAACATTTTTTTCAACATTTTAAGTTACTCAGGTTTATATAAAAATGAAATATTTTAAATAATTTAAATTTTTAGTGACATTAACTTTTATTAAAATTATAATTTAAATTTTTGTTAAAACAGAATATCTACTTGGGGTTTTGGGAAAAAAAAATGTTTCAGAATTATAGCAGATAGCTTAGAATGTTGTGAATTTCTTAAAAATCACTTTTATTATAATTTAGTTGTATTATAATGTCAAATACAAATAATATTTTTATTTATTATTCATTTTTTGTGGGGATATTTACATTTTAACGTATTAACTTATGAATATGAAGTATCTTTTGTACACCGGTAGACCTAGTATTCCACTAATGTTTCGACGAATAGTCAATCCACTAATGTTCAATAGGGGAGGAACATTCCCTTCCGAGAACTTTTAGGCTTCCCCACCCCACACTTTTATGTTAAATAGGGAAAAGTCACCAGGCAGCTTGACTGTGAGGCGCGGTGTTTAAATACGTTGTCACAATCACCGTTGAGTCTTCGCGTTTCTGAAAACTGCAGCTGTACCTGACTCATCTAGGATACATAACTGTGCTTTTTTACACACTAATTGCGCACACTACCATTGAACAACGAATCAGATTTTGGGTAGTAGAAAAATATTTAAAAAAAATTTATTTAAAAAAACTCTTATGCAATTTAAGTGCTCCCTTTAAAATGTCCATCTAATTTTTATCTCTTATATATTAATTTAAGGAAAATTTATATTAATTATATGAAAATTTATATTAATTTTAAATAAACTCTATGTAAAAAAATTCAAGTTTCACTCTCCTAGTTAAATTTCTAGATAGTGCTATTTAGAGAAGTATTAAGACTTTCTTGTTAAATTATTCAATATATTACCAAAAGTAATCCATTGTTACCAAATTTACTAGTAAAAGATAAATATATGCAGAGTGTATTAATACATATAAATATAGTAATAAAACGAAACTTTAAATATTATTGGAAACTATTATAGTTCGCACCTATTTAATTTCAATAATTTTATGATTATAGAATATTAATTTATAAGAGTCTTCGCAAATGCTAGTCTATTGGGCGTCACGTAATCCACTGCAGCACAAGTATTTAGAAAAGGAAAGCAAACTGCTCAGTTATTTCAATACTTGGAAAGCTGCCCAAATTAAGCGATCGAGAGAAGAGTTTTTTTCCTGAATCTCTGAAAAATGTGTTTCTTCACAGTATTTTCCATTTAGAAACTCTGAAGTGGTGCATAAGCATTTTGGATTTATAGCGAACTTTCCTAAAATGTGACCACACTTATGAATATTCAATAAGTTACTACAAAAGGTTTTTTGCTTTTAGGTTTGTCGGTTTGTATAAACTTATGTACAAAAATTATTTTTATTATTTATTTTTATTCAACATCGGTGAATCTCGTATTTCATGAACAACTCACTGTTTAGTGACGATTGTACTAGATCATTGCTTTCTGGGACTATTATTTTTAAGGATAACTTCGTCGTATTTGTGTAAAATTTCCACCAGGCAACCTATGTGAGACGATTTACACACGTTATCGCAATCGCTAACGAATTTTCTAGTTTCTGAAATCAGGTGAGGGAAACGAACATTGCGTGAGCCCACCTGAACGTTAGCTGCTCACAAATAGGCACACAAGTTTATTGGTGCATGCATTTTTAAGTTGAAGCGCAAAATTATCATGACGACTCGTAACTCGTCGTAAGGCTTTTAGCTGCCATACTAGTCAACTCGGGATTGATTTCTACTTGTGATACGCATTGCTATCACTGATATAAATAACTAGGTGAGCCGATAGAGAGTGTCTTGCATCAAGTCACCCTGAGGACAGTTTGGCGGGTCTTCTCTAATATATAGATAGATATACACTTATAGATCGTATTTCGATACTGGAAATGAGTAAGGTTATTTTCATACTTGAAAGTCCACGAGGAATAAAAGATTATCATGGTGTGATTCCTGGATTCAATCTTTCATATTACTCTAGATATAAGCTGGAAGGATGACAGCCTTTGACCGTTCTTCTTAAAAATTAAAAACCAATTCAGGCTTACACGTGAAAGAAACTAATTAAATGTATCTGAGAAGAGTCGAAAATGTCATATATAGTTACAAATTGTCAAACAGTCTATTGATATAGAAATAAGTGCGTCTTTCTTGTTTCGACTTATCTAATAACTATTGGCAATCCATTTAATATTTTCAAATAATCAATAACTAATAATTATAATATATATTATATATTATGTTAAAATGCGATGTTATGTTTCTTCTATGGATAAAATTGAGATATTTTTTTAGCAATTGAAGCACCCTAATCTTGTAAATTTAATTGAAGTCTTCCGAAGAAAGCGCAAGCTTCATTTGGTATTTGAATATTGCGAACACACAGTTTTAGATATATTAGAAAAACACCCCAAAGGGTAAGTACTATTAAAAATAAGTACGGTTGTTTTAAATTTTTAATTTGATTTAATATTTCTTTTTGTGTTCTCTTTCTTTTTAAAATGTATATATAATGCCTGAATATAAAAAAAGCATTAAAAGTCTCCTCTCTATTTAGAATTAAATAATATTACTATAAATTGATTTTTAATAATACCAAATTGGAAAAATGGATTGGAATACACGTAATACTAAAATGGATGGAATATATGGAATATTAATTATTTATTATGTAATATTAAATTGGATGGAATTTATAGAATATTTATTATTTATTATGGAATATAAATTGGATGGAATATATGGGCTATTAATTATTTAATATGTAATATTAAATTGGATGGAATACATAGAATATTTATTATTTATTATGGAATATTAAATTGATTTTGAATCATCGAATTTTATAATTTGCTTATAAGTGTTCACTTTTATTATAAGCTATTGGTTGTTAAGTAATTGTACTAAATCTGAACATTATTAACCAATGTGAGGAAGGGCATATTACTACATTGTTAATGTTTATGATAATGACAAGATTTTGAACATCTTTCTGTAGTATACAAGCCTATGATTTAAATCCTTAATTAAAACATAACATAATACCTCAGTTCATTTTGGCACTCTCATGTCAGAACCTTTATTTCTACAAATACCAATGTTTGTAAAAATTTGAGACTGTTTCAACTGACTCAAACAATTTTCCATGTACAGAATACAGGATCTGTCCAACATATGATAAATATAGTTTCTAAAAAAGTATGAAATATTGAAGAGACAATGGAAAGGCTGGAAGTTACTAGTTACTACTTAATCTTGATTATTGAATATTTATCGATATTTTATTGCAATTTAAAAAGTATAAACCTTATTTCGTTTATTTATTGAATGCTGCAACATTTAAAGTTAATAAAAAACAACACCAAAACTTGAAAATTAATTTTTTTTAATCGAATGTAACTTTTTCCCATCAGATATTCGTATAAAAATTTCTTTTAAATTCTTGCAGCTGGCTGCTTTAACTGGATATATGTTTTAAGTTCCTATATGCTATATAATTCTGTATATCATATCAATTTTAATTTACTATCCACATTTCTATTATTGTCCAAGGCTGTGTATGCATGTATTGCAATTTGTCTTATTTGTGTTTTTGATTTTGAAATTATTAACTTTTTTGTTACATATAGTACTGCAATGGTTCAAAATTTGCAGAAATTCATTTTGTGGGACTGTGATACTTAGGGACTAAAGCAAGAATGTCCAGACTTTTGACTTCACTAAGCCGTATTTAAATAAAGAAAAGATTTTTCTTGAGTCACACATGAAATATATTAATTCTAACAATAGATTCTCAACTAACAATTAATTCTAATTGCAATTTAAAAAAATTTCTGTCTGGAAAATAAACTGGAGTGAAAAACTTATGCAATCGTTGTATTTTTTAAGTAGACAGCCATGAAAATGTAGAATAGTTTTGTGGCGATCAGTATAATGAAAACACGTTTCAGTAGAAAGGTGATTCGTATGCAAATATCAGGAACAAGACGACATAGATGATCTGACAAAACGTGTGCAGTTAGTGAACAAATTGAAAGATTACAATAAAAAATGATAAAAGCTTCTATTAAAGATATTCTCTGCAAGTTCTAGTGAGTTTGTACTTGCATTATGGCTAGAAGAAACCATCTGAAGATTTTACATATGATAGAATGATCGGTAAGTTTGAGGATCCATATAAGTCAAGACAAAATCGATAAAATCAATTCGAATCCTCCAAAGTGTCGTTTCCCGAGCTTTGAAAGCCTTCCAAACGATAGGTACCGCTATAATAAAGGTTGGCGTTGCTGACTGAGGAAAACAGCGTTAATGAATGACCAACATATCTTATTGCAAGCGAAAGGACATCGATACCAGTCAGAAAAACATTGCTCTAGAACTGCGAATGATAACAGAACGGCAAATGTTGCGCTACACTGTAGCCAAATTTCTTAATAAAGGGGGCTTCTTCCATAATAAACAATGTATCTCATTTCCCACTGCAACACTTTTTATACTGGAATAAAGAACACAAAGACAAGACATCTCATCAACAGAATACTGCCCTTTCTGCAGGGGAGAGTCATTTAAATGTCACAAGAGATTCTCAATACCAGTTGATATGGAGAGATGTAAGGACAAGGTTTTATTCCACTAATATCAGAGAAAGAGACCATTGAGATGGCACTGGAGTATATCATGATGGACGGGTGAATTAAACTTCAACGGAGATACTGTTCCCAGAGATTGTCAACAAATGATCTTCCCCCAAGTACGTCTATTCTGAAGTGCTGCTGGTGCAGATTTCACTTTTATGGGCATTAACGCCAGATCACATCAGACTCGTGTGCTTAAGAAGTTTCTAGAAAAAAGGAGATATCAATAGAATGGATCGATTAGCATACTATCGTAATTTAAATCTCATAGAATGTGAGCGGATGCTTTGTGGAGACGCCTTTTGGCATTATTATATCCGTTTGAGAGCACCCGGTAGCTGAAACATATTCTCATTAAAAAATGGGCTCTCTTACATCAATAACATTTAAATAATCTAGAATTCGCTATGGAGAGACGATTCCTAAGAATCATTGCAGTTAAGGAACGTTATATCTTCTACTAAGGAACATCTTCTGTTCTCCCTCATGGACAGACAAACATTTGCACCAAAGCTATTATTCGGATAAAGCCTTTTTAATTTGATTCCATCCTTCACGTGTATAAAAATTTTTTCGTTGGTATTCTTTATTCGCCCCTTAAGTACAAAATACTATCTCTGCATTGAAATGTCATGTATCCCAAGTATCTTGCAGAGTTACGAGACAAAAAAAATGCATTCGTTACTTAAATTTTACACACTAGTGTAACTGTTGGTATTGGTAAATATTTCCAAAAAAAAAAAAAATGTCATGAATGAAATATAGCTGCTAAGCGAGTGACATTTATTTGTAGCAGTTCTTTTAAAATTCTTATAAACGCTGGTTATTACTTCATAATTTTGGGTTTAAGCCGAGCAACCCATTAGTCGCAATCTATATATATTTTAAATAGTTTTCTGAGGCTACTTATAAATAAATAAAAATGTTGTAATGCCAATGAGATTTAAAAGTAAATTAATCCTTAATGAGTTCATAAAAATTTAAGGCTTTAAATGAATTAATAATTTACGATTTTATGTTTAGCTGCATTTATTACAACGCTGTATTAAATGTTGGATATCCTTGGAGCCAAGGCTTAAAATCATTTTCAAATAATTTTTTAATAAGATTTAAATCGCAAGAACAAATTTAAACTAAATTTAATTACTATATCTTAAATTATTAGCCTAATAGATTAATTTTTTATTTAATTAATTTCCAAGTTATTTTTAGAACAGAATTTAAATAAAGGGAATTCAAATTAATTTTAATCATTCTTTCACATGTAATTATGTTAATTATTAACGTCTTTTTGTTATATATATATGTATTTTGAAATTTTGCAAAGGAAGATGACATATTCATTCTCTTTTTAGAGTTCCAGACAACTTAACAAAAAGAATAATATGGCAAACATTACAGGCGGTTAACTTTTGTCACGAACACAATGTAAGTAGAATTGTTATGTTTCCTTTAGTTAACTGTCTGTCTGGAGTCTGAGTACTAAACTAAATATACCGTGTATAAGTACTATCTACGATACGAGGGGGCAGCTTATGTATGTGTGCTTTCTGCTGGAAGATATTTTAATTAACGAATGCCTTGTTTAATTTCTACTGAGAGAAACTGTAATTATGAACATTTAAATATTTTTAAAAATATTTTCCTCTTTTTGGCTGAGTAAAATAAAATGGGTTACAATCTAAAATAATAATTAAAAAATGATATGATCATTTGATGATAGAATTGATTTTGTAAAGTAGATACTTAAATTTTCTATTTGAACATGACTTAAAAGAAATTGTAAATAATATAGTTCAGTCAGCTGACGCTGTATGAAATTATTCATGATGAACTGATTGTTTGTTAGAGTGTAAAAAATCAATGTAATATATTAATCAATATTTAAGACTTTATAAATATGTTTATAGTTAAATTGTATATGAACATGTTTCGTTTGTTTTATTTCAGCCTTACACTTACAAAATCTTAAAAAAAGTAATCTAATACTTCAAAAAAAGTAATCTAATACTTCTTAAAAGGCAACATACTTCAAATTTTTGGCATTTTGCAGATAAAAGAAAAATACACTCTTATCATCACACTACTTTTAATTTTGCATTTCGATAAATCTAACATTATATGAATGAAAGAATAGTTTAAAGAATCATATATGGGCACTTTTTTATTATGAGAAATCGAGGTATTAAATAATAATAAAACTGATTGATTAACAGCTTACACATGTAAAAAAATTAAGTTTATTGTTCAGAAAAGTAACTTCTTCTTGGTTTTATTGTATCCTAATAGTTAATTTAAAAAAATAATTTATTATCTTCAATGATTGTTAACAAAAATGATATTTTTTCTTTAGTGTATACATAGAGATGTTAAACCAGAAAATATTCTTATCACCAAAGACGGAGTAGTAAAATTATGTGACTTCGGTTTTGCCAGAACGCTAAGTAAGTACTTTGCTGATTTATCTTTGTATATTAAAGGAAAATAATTAAATAACAAGATAAATAAAGATCACATTCTAAAAAAGAAAATATTAAAAATATTACAAATACTTACTTTATAATTTTAATATCTGTTTTTATTCATATTTGATGTAATCAAATATATTGCTCAAAGCAAAGGATATTGAAGTTTTAGATAGATATTACGAATGAGGCTGAATTTGTTAAGTTATTCATAGACGTGGGT
The DNA here is from genome assembly GCA_021605075.1 of Caerostris darwini. NCBI lineage: Eukaryota > Metazoa > Arthropoda > Arachnida > Araneae > Araneidae > Caerostris > Caerostris darwini. The sequence goes on along the minus strand of BPLQ01007927.1, from coordinate 641,300 downwards.
ATGAGAAAAAGAAGGCATGCATGGATAAAAAAATGTATTTTATTAAATTTTTGGTATTAAATGATAAATAAACAGTTTGTACATCTTGGAAAACATAAAAAGAGTGATTTCTTGAAAGAAAATCACTTTTATTTTAGCTGGTACGATTTCTCCTCATGAACAGCAATATTGAACACCTGTAAGGCAGAAAATATATCAGAATATTGATGGGCGACTGGGGTATTCTGTTCCACCAGTAAAACTCTAACTCTTGAAAAATATGGGGGGCAATAGATGTCCAGCAATTCATCTTCTAGAATGTCCTAAACATATTATATTGGTTCATGTTAGGAAAGTATACAGGCCAATCCATTCATGTGATTCCTTCGTCCTTAGAGAAATCGACAACCCGACCAGCATGGTGTGGTTTTCAGTTACCATCAGTAAAATATAATTAATCCCTGATTGTTGGCGTAATGGATTACACAACGTTTAAGAATCTTATTCCTATATCGCTTAGTTGTCAGAGATTCATTTATAATGTGAAGATCAGTTGAGCCTTCATGGAGATACTGGCCCATCTCTTATAAATCTAATATTTCCTTGCCCAAATATAGGATTGTTTTGTTTCTTCTAAAGCAGGCTTATCCAACGCACCAGGAGGCCTATAAACGCCGTTTAACAAAAAAATCACAAACTTTCAATTTTTGTATTATAAACATTCATAAAACATCCGCATCAATTTCAATCCCATTAAATTTCGTCACATGTTAATTAGAAGCGTCATGTTAATTAGATTCAAGTTAGTTAGACAATTTATATTATTTAAATAAAATAATATAAGTTGTCTACTTCTTGCATAATCATCATCATTTTGTTTTTCATAATTGATAATAATGAAAAAAATCATGAGCATTTGCTTTTCTTTTTCTTAGGTCCTGGCGATAACTATACTGATTATGTTGCTACTAGATGGTATAGAGCTCCAGAGCTTTTAGTAGGTGAAACACAATATGGTCCCGCTGTAGATGTGTGGGCTATTGGTTGTGTAACTGCAGAGCTTATGAGAGGAGAAGCCCTTTGGCCAGGAAAATCTGATGTCGATCAGTTGTATCTTATTCGGAAAACGTTAGGTAAACAAATAGCTATACATTGAAAATTAAAATTATAATGTAAAATATTTCTATTTCTTTCTTAATATATGTGGGAACTCTGATATACGTTTATATTTCACTTTTATAATTGCAATTATTCTAACAGAAATAAATAATGTAAATAACTTCGAGAGCTATTTACCATATAGTCCAACAACAATAAAAACAAAGATTGTGTCATATTTCAGATACAATAATTTTTGTTCTTTGTAATAGCATCGATATATAAATATTGTAACTATTTACTGTACAAGTACTATCTTCAAATCACTATCATTCATATGTGAAGAACGAGTATACAATAATTATACAAAATCTCTTCATTTATCATTACTGTTTAGCATCTGTGAACATTTATTTATTTATTTATTTTTTTGTACATGTATGGGTTTTGTAAATTTTTCATTTATTAAACTGCTGTCGATATGAAATGAATTAAATGTTAACATACAAAAGAATGAAATTGTTTTTTTTTCCCTTAAAAGAAATTCGTTCCTGAAGCTGGAAAAAGCATTTACCTCTTCAAATCTGTTGGAAAAAAATAGAAAATAACGTTATTTTCTATAACTTCGTTTATATATAACTTCGTTATAGAAAATAACAAAGTTACTTATGTTTTAATTTCTATGTTTAATTTCTCTTAATATGTTCTCAAGTGTTTTTGCAGGCATTTCAAAAATTGTTGAGCGACTCATTGATTTTGACATGAATATGCAATAAATTAAGAAACCTATTATTTATTTTATAGGTGATTTAATAGCAAGACATATGCAGGTCTTTCGATCTAATGATTTTTTCGCAGGTGTTACTATTCCAGAAACAGATGTCAGGGTATGTATTTAATTCATATTATCTTCTTATTTAATCGATAAAATTTAAAAAACAACGAACCGGATCAAATTTCAATTTTAGCATTTCAATTATTTTTTTTTAAATGATCGATTTATATTATTATAGCTTTTTTTAACTTTTCATCTTGTTATTTCCTTCATTTGCGTAGTCTGTTTTCAATGACATTTTGAATTATTTTAATATTAATATATTTACCTAATAAGGGTTAAACATAGGATATTATTTAACAGTTGAATGAGAATGAGAATATTTAATATTTTTATTAATTTTCTAGATTAGTAGAAATGTTAATAAAATATATAAATATATGAGTTTAAATTACATCAATAATTGAATACACTTTATAGGAAACTTTAGAAATGAAAATTCCGAAACACGTACACGAGCATGGACTTGACTTTATTCAAGTGAGTTTTATGGATTTTTTATGTGATAAACTTGCAATAATTTAAAAGAAAAATAAATAAATATATATTTTTAAGAAGAATGCTTCTATTTAAAATTATATGTTTTTGGCTTATCACTTGATATTATTAAAAATGAATGATATAAAAACGATATTTTTAAAAGACTCCTAGAACTGAGTTATTAATAATTATAATTGATTCGTGTAAATATAATTTTTTTACACTTAATAAATATGCTAGAACAGCTTCTACTTGTTCTAGCGAAATCATACAGCTATTCAGCGTTCTTTTTATCTTTTTTTATTAATAATATCCTATGGTGGCATTTGAAACCATATGTTTAAATGATTATGTAAAATGCTCAAATACTGACAAAATGTCTGCTTTTGTTAGCCTGGCCTACTTTTGAAATTTCCATTGGATCATTTGTATCACCTTGTGCAAAACATTTCTTCTGAAAAATATTATATTACTGACTGAATAAGATTTTTTCTTAATCATTATGGAAATTTAACTTAATCAATCATCTAGTAATATTAAATATTTTTATTGGATCTGAGTAATGACATAGTTATAAAATATTATTTGATGATATACCAAAAGTTTGAATAATTTTCAAACTCTGGGTGTATCATTTCTCAAAAACAAGACAAAAAAATACTGAATTCTCAAAATTAAGATCAGAGTGCCTTGATCTGCATAAATCTGTAAAACAATTACAACATATTACTACGTACAATTATTATTTTAAATTAGTGCGTGAACTTACTTCTCTTTGTACTCAATAAATAATCTCAATAATAAACAATCACAATCAATAATAATCACAATGGACGGCATTGCATTCCTCTATGTAACAATAATTGTTGACTCATATGGAATTTACAATAAAAATATAATTATATTATATTATATCACATTATTCTATCACACTACTTTTTTTCGCGGGGGGGATGGAAATAGTGACAGATTTAAAGAGTGCCGAATCTAAGTTGAATTTAGCTGTTAAAAAAGTTGCCAAATCGAGAATTGTGCGCCAAACGTTGTTTTCTCGTTTATATTCGATTCGTTCCGGTTGCATTTCTTCCTTCGATTCGTCAAAACTTGGCGATAAAAAAAAAATGCCTAAACTCAGGATAGCCTAAACTTTCTATTAGTAAGCTCTCTTGCTAAAACATTTCCTCTGAAAACGTGCTATTGTTTTATTATAGTATCTTCTTGAGTTTTACAGTAAAATATTATTATTATTTTATGCCTACTCTGAAAACAGACACTATTCTCTATTCTAAAAAACGTCGATTCGAACTCGCACCTGTGAAAAATAGTGTAAAATAGCGTAATCAATTTTCAGAGACATGTATCATTATGCCGCTATCTAAAAGAAAGCGTATATAATTTCTATAGCTCGTTTGTTAAGTGGATACAGACTCATTAAACAAATTGATAAAGTGATGAAGGTTATTAAATCATCTGTTTGAAACACGAATTTCCATGTATATGTGAGGCCAAGAAATAAAGCTATTTTCGTCGGATCACAAATGAAGCAATTATTATTAAGAATAATGAATGTTATGAAGCAATTATATCCCAATTTCAAAAGCAAACTGAATGCTGCTTAGAAAGCAGCTTGAAGTGTTTTTAAAAACATATGTAGAAACTTTTGAGAATATAGAAAGTCTCAAGATCATCAAGAAATTCCAGAAACCCGTCTTTCGTCATTAAGGGCATTGAGTACAATACACCTTTAAAGTTTAATTTCATTTTTCCGAGTTAGTATTAGAGCAGTTTCTGATGAAGATGGTGAAAGATTTCATGCGGATAGAGGTCAAATGCAAATGAGATATAGTAGAAAATAATATATATATTAGAAAATAGAAATTTAAGTTGTTTTGCCGATGAGTGTTATCGCTTCTGTTTCAAACATATAGTTTGCAAGTTATATTTGATTACTAATCTAAAAAGTACTAAATTATATTAAAAAATATGCACCATAATTTGAAATTCGGATTTCATTATCAAGTATTCGATAATTAAATACATTAGTAATTTTTGTAATTTAATGACAATAATATTTATATATTATTATATTGAATTAAATAATAATTGATCTATGCTATTAAACAATTTTTAGTATTCAAAATAAATAAAAATGATGAAGTTTGTCTAGAATAAATGATCAAAAAAAGTTATCTGTTTCTTATGTTATATGTAAAATTGTTGAATTGTATGTAATTGTTCAATTATTTATTGTTTAATTTCTTACAGCGATGTCTAGATAAAGATCCTCAAAAACGGTATACATGTGCCCAACTTCTGAAGCATCCTTATTTTGATAATTTCAAAATACCAGAACTAGATAGTTCAGATGAAGTACAAAGATATAAAAGAGAAAAATCAAAGGTCAGTTCATTTAAAATTTTATTTTTAAAACTATAGATCTTTTTAAAACAAATGTAGGTATTTTTAAAATATTGCAATTTATCTCATAGCACTAGTATAATAAGGTCTTTAAGTAAGAATAATTTTTCAGATGCTGTGTACTTATTTTATAGTCATTCGTAATTTATACTTCAGATTTGTAGCAGATTCAGAGTTATCTAGGATACACCGTAGAGCTATACATTATAAAACATTCATTATATACACTACATCCGCAGAATACTACATTAGTCGAGCACTTGGCTATGTACGCTTATCACAAAAATCAAGTTAAACATATAATTTCAATTCTCGTTGTGAATTTAATATAAAATTACACTGTCATTTGAAGCGGAATTGGCCACTGTTGCTATATGTAAATTAATTAAAAAAATCAGCTTAAAGCTATATTTCTTTGAAAAATTTATAATGAACAGATGGCTACATTTTTGTCATGATAAATGAGATTAACTTAATCTAAAACTGTAAAATTTGGTTGTTTATTTATTTGAGCTTTTTCTTATAATTTTGTATTAATTATCTAACTTCCTGAACCCTGTCTCTTTTTCAGTATAATCAATACCAATCTCTACTGCTGCCTCAACTACCCAATCAAACGAACTCTTTATCTTCACCCGAGTCCAAAAATAATTCCCGAACCACGAACCGATTTGATCATTTACCGAACATTTGACGGTATGGACAAGGTCCCTCTTTCCAAGGCAGCAATGCTTTATCCTTCCACTACTACTTCAAGTGATCTGGACTAATGGCTTCAATTAAGCTTCAAAGACTGTGATTTTCACAAAAGATTTTCGAATGTATAGACATTTTATTATGCACTATGTATTCCGCAATTTATGCTAATAATTTATTTGTGGAACTTTATATGTAAATAAATCAATACGCGCTCTTCGAAACAAAAGAAAAATATATTTTAGGGGTTATTTGTAGTTATTTTGCTGAAAAAGATCTAAGGATCTATTTGCATAAATAAATTATATCTAGTTCTGTTTTTTTTTTCTCTTATCATTATTAATAAATTGTAAATATAAGCTATGATCATAAATCGATTTAATTTCCAGAAATATTTGAGAAAGTTAAAATAACGACTTCAAACTCGTGCCTTTAAAAATGTCTATTGACAAAATTAAAAATTTACCAAGTCATATATACCTTTGTTAGTTAAAAGTAATTAGCAATGAATTTATATATATAATTATGAAATTTAATACTAAATTTGTATTTAAATAAAGTTGAACCCCTCTTTATGAATTAAATGATAATAAATTATGTTAAAAATGATAAATATAATAAATATTTCGAGAAATCTAATTTTAAATGTATTCTTTCTTCCAAACTCCTACATCTCACAGTAGTATAACATGCAAAATATACAAAATTGTACATTAGAAGTTATTAAAAACTGCATATTTTCAAAAGGATTTATTTTTTAACGTGAAAATAATAAAAATAGTTTGAATGAATAACTGGAACTCAATAACATTGCATCTGAGCATCTGATTGGTGTGTAGAAACCGAAAAAATAGTAGGGTATCGAGTTAGTAAGTGTTGAAAAATATCGAATTGGATTCTGTCTTCTTACTTAAAATAAACTAATGTCATCCACACGAGCACGTCATCCATACGTATCCATCCATGCCATCCATATGTATACATTTATGGACATATATCAGCGACAGAGAGAACGGGCAATTAATCTCAACGAAGCAGAGTGGTACAACTAAAGGCTTGCGCAACTTTATGAGTGGAAAGATGCCACCATTAGATGATGTTGGAAGGAATGATTGAACCATGGCAGAACACGGCATCAAGAAGGTAGTGTATCAACCAAGAGAGACGTCAGAAAGTGAAGAAGGACTGTAATAGCGACTTACACAGCACCTATTTCTTTGTTATCAACGATGCATTGCTTAAGTGAGACTCCAATGACGACAAGGATCATTGTTAAATAACTCAGAAGATGAGATCTGAGCACACGAACATTGGGCTGAACATCCGTCACCTATGCACATTGACAAGTACATTTGCAGTGATACCAAAATGCTCGACTTAGAATTTTATTATTAGAATAGAATTATTTCCGCAATGACTCCCACATCAAACTGAGCCCGGATGACCAATGAAGGCGTATCAAGAGAAATCTAGAACAGCTGTGAAATACTAACCTAACAGTGACCATAACTCCTGAAAATATGGAGTTATGATCATAGAGCCATTTTATTTGATAGACGTACCCTACTGGTTGTCATCCGCAATGGCCTTAAACACCTTTACACCTTTTATGCCCCTTCGTATTGCCCTTCTTTTTATGGCATCTCGGCCTTACAGGATAATGTCCCGATAATTCAAAAGAATAATGCTTTACAACACTTAGCAATCTTTTCTAATTATTATCTTTGCGATTGTCGAATGCTTTTCTAGTTAGCTAGATCAACACAATCTCTCTTCTATAGAACACTTTTAAGGTTTAATGAGCAGACACACCTCCAACCATCCAGGATCTCACAGATGTAATTTAGTAATTGGAAAGTTTGCCCAAAAATCTTGATGGTAGACATCCGCTGATTTTAGGAATCAAAGTTAAGTCAGACTACAACATACATGAGGGACACAACCTTATCCATTGGTTCGATGTATATAGTTATGTCTACCCTAACTAAAACATTAATATCAGCTGAGCTATTTTTTTATACCTAGACACAATACCAACCGACTTTCTTTCATTCAAATAATTCCTTTTTCCCTCTTTAAAATGAATATAAATTTATTATTTTTATATAAATATTTTATTCATTAATATAGGAAATTTTCAGGCTGTTTTTGTCACAAATTTATTTTGCATTATTTTTCTGAAAATTTTATTTTTAAACATGTTTAAATTCCAATTTTTTCAGATAGCATAAATTATCGTATAAGAAGCTTGCATTTAATTTTATATTCTACTTAAAACAATTAATAGATATATTGAGTTTGATGTAAATTTAAAATATAATCACATTTAATTTTTTTACGATCATGAAAAAAAATTAAAATGCAAATTTAGCACACTTCAAAATTCCAAATTTACAGATATTATTTGTGATGTTGAAATGTGTAATCGCTTACAAATTAAAAATACCTACAATACTTTTTAAGTGGATGGTGAAAATAAATGAACATACGTTGAATGCTTTATAGCGGTGTATGGGATGGTTGAACAAAGTGATTTTGCCAAATTAGTAGCCTGGAAGTTTATCAGTCCTTTAGAGAAGAATCAAACACAATTCATTGTCATGGAAGACATTAAAATGCAATTTCCAGCATTGGAATCAATTTCTGGAAACTAGAAATCTATGCTGAAGTCTAGAACATGGTTGTAGGCGTTTAATATAATCTAATAGGGATAACACTAATGAGAAGAATCCTCAATATGAATGCCACTCTTCTTAAACATTTGTACCGTCACTAGCACAAGTGTTCAACTTAAACTATTAAAAATAGTCTAAACAGAAAAACCATCTGAATTTATTAACGAAATAAATCAATACTGTTTCTCTGTATGTTATGCTTCAAGACTTATGAAGTGTATTTGTTTAATAGTGGGTCACCGTACTGCCTCAGATGGTTGATACAAAAACATATCAAATGGAACAATGTATTCTTCTCAGAAGTCACCCTTTAATCTACCACATGATAGACAAATCGTTATTTAGAGTGAACATGAAACTTGGAACAAGCCTGTATTTGCTATGAAAGTATGCAATTGATATGAAGTGATCACTATTAATGGCTGCACATATATGCCTATCATCAGGAATGGAACGCTGTCATCTGAGAAATATAGGGGCGAGACTCACAGACTTTTTATGGTGTCTTTTAATACAAAATATGGAGATGAAATAATTTTAATGCAATGAAATGCTGGAACTGAGGGATTGGCCAGCAATCTCCCACGCCCCTCCAAAAAAAAAAAAAAAAAAAAAAAAAAAAAAAACACTGGAAACGAACATATTTGGTACAGTCTCGGTAAAATTGCTACATGTTAAAATTACTACTTTTTTCCAGAAGTGGGACAGAATATTTAAGTTCTTCCTTAATAATCTCACTGACACACTATCAATCACTATCACTCTCTCACAACTCACTATCACTCATTTATCTCAACATTGTACTTCGTAACGGGAAAACTACATTCCATATAAAAACTAATTTCATGGAATAAATTATACTTTTTTTTATGACATGCATAAAATGGCATTTTTGTGACATGAAACTCGAATAAAATTCAACTATTCATTGTTCTGTGTATGACATTTTTACTGTTTTAACTAACAATATCTGTGAATCAAATGTTAACCTTCAATATTTTCCCTCATCAGCAGTTTATGTTCAAAACAAAAAAATTCCCTAATGGCTTTCATCCATGTGTTTTAACATTATATTTGAAGTTCAAATTATTGGTTCACATATAAAAATGGTTTTCGATTTAATAGAACAAAAATCTCAATTTCAATTAAATAAAAAACTGTGATATAAGCATTGATTAATAAAGAAAATGTCCATAGGCCACCATTATTTTGTCATTTTTTATTGTTTCAAAATCATACACTATCAACCACATCAATATATAAATTGAATTAACTGATTTTTTTTTATATTAAATACTATTTTTATCATTTTACTTGTTAATTAATATGTGAAATGCTATTCAGTATATCTCAAATAAAAATAATGAAAATTTAACACCTAATTTTTTACCTGTCTCCTGTTTGTGAGAAGAATTTAATGTATTTAGGAATGAATGGCTCCTACACCATTCAGTATATCTAAACTAAAAATATTTTAATATTAAGTTCCAGTCAAAAACTATTTGAAGGTAGCAATAGCTGAATATTACTGTGAAGAAAAAGAAAGTTGGAATTGTTGATTATGCTTTGTATGGCCAATTTCTTGAAATTCTATTATGATTTAAAAAATATATTAATTTCGAAATCTGAGAAGAGTAATAAAATAAAAATTATCGACATTTCACTTCAATGTCAGGAGCGGAGTTCGAAATTGCTCTCTTTTAAAAGATTCCGGTTTTAAAGTTAGCGCCTTAGACCTCTGGGCCAATCTGACTATATGCCCAGTAGTATTGCTGGACATATTTATAGTATTAAGCTCCAAATGTATAGAAGCATGAATGGCTCCTATGCTATTCAGTATATCTCAAATGAAAATAATGAAAATTAAACACCTAATTTTTTAACTGTCTCATGTTTGTGAGAAGAATTTAATGTATTGAGGAATGAATGGCTCCTACGCCATTCAGTATATCTAAACTGAAAATATTTAAATACTGTCAAACCCATATATAAAGGTAGCAATAGCTGAGTATTACTGTGAAGAAAAAGTAAGTTGAAACAGTTGGTTATAGTTTGCATGAACAATTTCTTGAAATTCTAATATGATTTAAAAAATATTAATTTTGAATTCTGAGAAGCGTAATAAAATTTTAAAAAAAACGATATCTCACTTCAATGGCAGGAGCGTAGTTCGATACTGCTGTTTATTTATAGAACCAGGGTTTAAATTTAGTGCCTTATACCTCTCGGCCACTCTGACTTCATGTCGGTATTATTGCTGAACTTATTTATAGTATTCAGTTCCAAATGTATTGTGGCACGAAGGGCTCATTCGACATTCAGTATATCTAAAATGAAAATAATGAAAATTAAACACCGATTTTTTTAACTGTCTCAGTTCCGTGAGAGGAATTTAATGTATTGAGGAATGAATGGCTCCTACGCCATTCAGTATATATAAACTGAAAAGATTTTAATATTGAGCTCCAGTCAAAAACTATATGAAGGTAGCAATAGCTGAATTTTACTGTGAAGAAAAAAGAAAGTTGGAATTGTTGGTTATAGTTTGTATGGCCAATTTCTCGAAATTCTAATATGATTTTAAAAAAATATAAATTTCGAAAACTGAGAAGCGTAATAAAATAAAAATAATCGACATTTCCCTTCAATGCCAGGAGCGGCGTTCGAAACTGCTCTCTGTTACTAAAACCAGGGTTTAAAATTAGCCCTTTAGAAATCTTCGCCATTCTGACTTCACGTCGGTGGTATTGCTGGATATATTTATAATATTCAGCACCAAATATATTGGGGCGTGAATGGCTCATACGACATTCAGTATATCTGAACTGAAAATCTTGAAATTTAAAAACCGATTTCATTAAGTGTTTCGTGTTCGTGAGAAGAATTTAATGCATAGAAGCATGAATGACTGCTATGCTATTCAGTGTATCTCAAATGAAAATAATGAAATTGAACACCGATTTTTTTAACTGTGTCATGTTCGTGAGAAAAAATTAATGTATTAAGAATGAATGGATCCTACGCCATGCAGTACATCTAAACTGAAAATATTTTAATATTGAGCTCCAGTCAAAACCTATATAAAGGTAGCAATAGTTGAGTATTACTGTGAAGATAAAGTAAGTTGGAATTGTTGGTTATACTTTGTATGGCCAATTTCTTGAAATTTTAATATGATTTAAAACAAATATTAATTTCGAAATCTGAGAAGACTAATGAAATAAAAATAATCGACATTGTACTTCAATGTCAGGAGCGGCGTTCGAAATTGCTCTCTTTTAAAAGAACCAGGTTTTAAACTAAGCGTCTTATACCTCTGTGCCAATCTGACTTCATATCAGCAGCATTGCTGGACATATTTATAGTATTAAGCTCCAAATGTATTGGGGCGTAAATGGCTCATACGACATTCAGTATATATAAACTGAAAATCTTGAAATTTAAAAACCGATTTCTTTAAGTGTTTCGTGTTCGTGAGAAGTATTTAATGTATAGAAGCATGTAGGGCTCCTCATTTAATAATCTCTATTAGGGTTTAAATAAACATATTCTTGTTTCCTTAAAGTTAAATTATTATTTTCATCTATAGAATAATATTTAATAATTAAAAATTTTGAACCCTGAGGAATTAATAAAGAAAAACTAAGGAATTGCAATAATGTTTCTTCCCTTACATAATGTTTCTTCCCGTAAATAATACAACATGTAAAAAGTAAAAATATATCCTGTTACTAGAATGAAGAACAAAAAAATAATAAAAGGTTAATTTTTTTTAATGCATGTTATATCAAATATTACATTTTTATGCAAGAGGCGTGATGGCCGATTGACTAGCTCTCGGTGCCACATGTTTCGGGTTTGAGTCCCGGTGGTGCCATGGATGTTTGTAGTGGTTCGGAACCCACTTTAAACCGTAGGTCTAATATGATCGTTGAGCAATTCAGGGGTAGTGCTATTCGCGTCCGTAGCATATCTTCAAGCTACATGTTCCCCTGAGTAGTGCTAAATGAGTAGTAACGTTCGTCGGTGCAGCCCACACAACATGCCTTCTTCAAGGCTAGTTTGTATTGGGCTGCTCACAGGGACATGGTCAAAACGACTCAGCTCTCGACGCAATTGAAAAAAAAACTTTTTTTGTCATGATAATTCTTACAGAAGGTACAATCGAAACTAAAAAACACAAGGGAATTTCCCCTTCATTTTGTTATCTACAATAAGTTATCTTATTTTTCGGTTCCTTATCTTTTTCCGTCTTTTAAATTATCAGTTCAGAAAAGAATTGTTCACGAATAGATAGTTTCGACCTAACTTTACACCTGACTAGTCTTTTTTTAAATGGAAGATGCTAGTTTTTGAATTCACGAATATAATTTGTGCATAGTTCTCGGAATTAGAAAGTAAAATGATGAAAAATAAATTAAGTACCTCTTTTCCATGCAAAGCCAATATGGTTGAAAACGCTGAGTTAAAAAATGTGAAATTTATTTACGAATGGAATGTTAGAAATTTCATCTCTTATCTAGACCGCAAATATGAAATTTCCAGCTCGAAGTTTTACTCTGATCCGGAAACTGAAGTTGAATGGAAATTGGTACTATACCCGAAGCATTCTTACCCAAAAGGTGCATACATAACTGCTTGCTTAGTGAAAATGTCGAATGATGGATTGTCTCACTCGGTAAGGTATAAAATTACTGTTTCTGAAAAAGGAATCAGTGAAATGACGACGAGAGAAAAAGTGTTTAAAGCTTGCTATGATTTTGATCAAGATACAATAATAAGCCACCATGATTTAATCCAAAAGAAACTTTTGCAAAATGGCTGCTTGGTCATTCGCTGTGAAATGGATGTGCTATTTTTAGACAATGAAAACAATATGGAATGTGTTTCATCAAATTCTAATAACTTTTCAAATGGTGTTTCTTCTGGTCCACCAAGTGTAAACGGATGTGATCAAGATCTTAAAGTCAACATGAAGAAAGATTATTTTAATATCAAAGAACACGCGTATGTTAATCCGAAACTAGAGCAATCCACATTTGTCCCGAAAGATTCTCTAAGTAAATTATCGGATGATTTCAAAGAATTGTATTTAAACAAGCAATTTGCCGATATCATTATCTTTTGTGAAGACAGAGAGATCTGTGTCCATAAAACTGTTTTGTCTGCCCGCTCGGATTATTTCAAAATGCTTTGCTCTGGAAAAGGACTTGCCAACGATGCTCTAAATTTGTCTGAAATTAAAAGCACTACTATGGAAGCAATTTTATACTACTTATATACAGGACAAACACTTGTTCTGTCATATAATTTGGCTTTGGATATGATCTCCGCAGCCAAAAAATTAATTCTGTATGAACTCTTAGAAATACTTGTTAATTACTTGATAGCAAACATAACAGTGGAAAATGTAACTGAAATACTCCAACGTTCCGATGAACTGCAACACGAGGGTCTCAAGTATGCATGCCTAAAATTCGTTAATTCTCAACATTCTGAAGTAGTTAATTCTCAAAAGTGGCAGCAAATGATAGCAAATAATCCACGGATAGCTGGAGAAGTTTTGCTGACTGTAGCCTCATTTCAAAACTATTATGGTACATCATAATTACTATTTCAAAAATTTTAATTGTTTATAATTGTAATTAATTTTTCACTTGAATATTTGTCAGAAGTTTCTTTACAGTTTATGATAGAGAACATAATTTTCTTTTCTTTTGTAGTTAAAGAAAATTAAATTTTTCTTAGATTTTTTAATTTCCAAATGAAACCTTAAGTTTTAAAATGATTGTTTATGACAAAACCTTCTACTTAAGAAATTCGAATAGGTTTCAATGAATATAACATGTTACATTTTTAAAAAAAATATTTCTGGGTGTCATAAAAGTATGTTTTAATCTAGGATATTTTATTGTTATGGTTTTATAACTATACACAGTATTAAATTTTAAAAGCATATTTTTGTTTCAATTTAACTCTTTTAGCAATGTGTATCACTTAATTAACAAAATTTTTAGGATTCTTGAAAATGAGAAACTGCATTAAAACGGTTACTTACTTCTACACTCATTTCTAGCATATGTAATTAAAACTATATCTTTAATGTTAGGTAGAAATGCATATTACTTGTCTTTCCATAAATTGTATTGGATTGTCTAATTTTTTTTTTATACTTTAATTTTGCTTGATTTGAAGCTTAATGAAATCGTAAGTATTTATAACTAAAATGTGTAATAATATTTATTTGATTGATTATTATATTTTATTTTATAAATTTTATTTGTTTACTAACATAAGAGATGAAAGATTATAGGGATGATCATTTGTATGTATTTGAAAATAATTTGTTTTATTTGATTTTATTGTCTTAAAATAGTATAATCATTATGCATGTTTACAATACCAAATACAACCAAATAAAATAGTATACCATGGTTACAAATTTAAGAAAATCATTGAGCAGAATTTATAAAATTAAAATGTCACTTTTTAAAAGATGTTTAAAGAAAATGAGATAAATTAATAGTTTTAAAATGTATAAGTCTAACATTTGTAATAAATAAAACTGCCGAACAATGTTATACAAAAGCAAATTAAAATGCAAAACGTTGCTTATATTTTAAAATATTATTATTGCTAATTACACGGATTATAAAATACAATTGTTTAAGTTAAAATTTATTTAAAAATTTTTAAAATAACGTTTATGAATCGCTAAGTTTTAAAAAATTGGAAAAATTATTATATTAATGAAAAAATTACCTTAAAACATAACTTAGAAGCTCACGAAGTACAATGAAGACTTCAAGTCATCCAGTGAACTCGAAAGTTCTAAATGGTACAAGGTATTTCGTGACACAAGCAATAAATGGAAAATTTAATTTTACTGCTTAACAAAACAAAAAGCATTTAGAAAAAAAACATAAAAAACTGGTTTGAACTAAATAAAATAGCTTCCATGTTCAAGTGGTGATAGAGTAATTCAGTATAAAATTTACCAAAAAATATTTTCTAATACTTGAAATTTTTGATTAAAATCACACAGAAATTAAACTATTTATCTTCGTGAGTTTTACTTACATTCATTGGTTGAGTAGTAAGCTAGAGAATTTTTTAATATTATTTAAATTAATTTAGTGGCTGAAGTAGGGAAACTAAATTAAATACTCTTATGTCACTATTTGAGAAGATTGTTACATCAAAATGCTTTTATGGATCAATTATTATAATTCTTTTAAAGCTTTTCACTTGGCTTGATTTGATTCTGAGAGATATGATAGCTGCTTTAGTTCTAATTATTCAATTGTGGTCGAATAGGGGGAAAAAAACCTATACTAATCATGAAATACAAACTCTTAACTCACGGCGAAAACAAGTAGTTTTTGTTGAAAATATCATGCTTCATGTGAAGATAATAGCCTCGCCTATTTTATATAATGATTGTGTTATTTATTATAGAAATCTATCAACTTTACAGTATTAAAGAAAAACCAATTTGTTATAAGATGATGTTAGTTAAATGAATGAACAATTAAAATATTTTTGTTTTATTAAAATAAAAATGGGAAACTGCAAAATAATATTTATCTCACAATTACTTTACTTTTCTAGCTAAAATAAATATTAAATATCCTAGTTAAATTAAGTGGCATATAAAGAACCAAAATTAAAAACATTAATTTTCTAAATTAATTTCCACACAAAACATCTATTTTTACAAAGGTTTGTATAGATACAACTATCGCTCTTAGATTATCTCAGTAAAGCTACAAAAAAGCATTGGAAAATTCAAACATTTATTTTTTTAAATGATAATACATCGCTATCAATTGTTATAAAAATTATCTTTTAACTTGCTTTACACTTGATGTAATAAAAACAATTGGGAAGATTTCAAAGAAGCTAAAAATATCTTTATAGGTGAGTTATTCTCCTCTAGTTTTTGAATTTTTAGCATAAATAATAGAAATATATTAAAAATTGATATCAAAAGTAAGGCCAGTGGGGCAAGATCAACATGTTACTGCACCTTACTATGTATGTAAATAGGAATCATTGATTTTTCAATTTCATAGTAATATGCGTTTGTGTGATATATTAACAACATGCTTGATTCCATAATTTGTCAAAAATGGTAAAGTATAATACAAATATGTTAAAATTATGGCTGCGGGCCAATACCAGCCAAACACAAGAACAGGATGAACTAACTTAAGACCCAACACATTTTTTTAAGTTAAGAACTTCGAATTAAATATTTTTATTCAGCTGTTAAAAGACAATTACTTACCTTTACTTATAGAATAAAATTTTACAATCCTATCAATGTTTAGATTTAGGCATTATATTTTTCCATTGACAAATATTTGCGACCAACTTCATCAGTGTTGATTATCAAAAAGAAAAAAAAAAAAAAAGGGGGGAGGGTTTCATTAATTACCTATGACCTCATTTAGTATAGCTCGGGTTTTAACTGCTTTGTTCACAAAGGGAAATGGTTTTGAAACTATAAAAAAGGCGAATTCTGCAATTAAATCAAACTGTACCAGAGGAAGACTGCCGCAGCCGCAACCAGAGTGAAACAGCCATGCAATTATCACACAATCCAAATTTTTTCATATGTAATATTTAGTTTTCTTGTAATACGACTGTTATTGTATACCATTAAGATAAAGTTATGCATGACCATAAAATAACTTCAGTTTTAGATGCGTACAAACAGGTAAGGAACAAAATGAAACCAAATTTCATATACGCGTTTAGTTTCTCTAATTCATAAGCTACAGGAGTTATTTAATTTCTGTTAAGATGAAAATGTGGTGATATAGTGTTGTTATTGTGGTGTAAAAAAAAGGAAATTTATTTAGTTATTGCGGACACAACGTTTAATTAATTCCACGTACTATTATTATTATTATTATTATTTGTAATTGAGGATTTGCAGATGGGAAATTTAATTTAATTTATTCTGTAGTAAAACAACATCACATTTTTCAGAAAGGGGATCGATTTATTTTTCTAGTCAAACATTGGTGCACTCTTGTGTAATATCGAAGATTTCCATACTGGAATCTCATCTGAGTGATGGTTCAATAAATATCTCTGAGAAGAGATCCATGTTGCAAGTAGAAAAGGCATGCCGGGAATTCTTATTTTGTAAATAGAATCAACCTTCAAGTAAGCTTTTTGTATCAGAATCAAGCTTCGCATTCACCTTATCTGCGAGCGATGGTAATTCAAAACCGATGCTCCGTTGCAGAAGTCTCTAAGAGCGAACGATTAGTAAAAAGAAAGCGGGTTGTTGCTATGTGACATGACTGCTCGATCATCCTTCGTGCGTCTCCTAATACAGGAAAGAGAGTATCAAATCAAGTTAGAGTGATGGTGAGATTGAACAATCTGTTAATGTGTCGCAGAGTTTGATAATTATTGAAATTTCGAAGAATGAGCATCGCCCTGTTAAAATGTTGATTCTGAACTGTCGAAAAGAAGCTCACAAATATGAGTAGAGACATTTTTGTGATAAACCACCACGTCCTAATAGAATTAAAATTTTAATCTGCCTATCTGTCAGATTATTTTGTAAATGAATGTTATGGCAGGGTGAACGGGGTATATATTACCATCTTAGTGGCAACATTGTTGTATAACTGACTGTTTAGTGACACGACCAGAATGTTAACCTGATTAAGAAGCTATTTTTTTACATACGTGTGCTTTATTGTTTAGAGTTAAGTTAAAGATAAGAAATGACTGAGTTATTTTTACTAACATTACTATTTACATTACAGTTATCTGTGAATTAATAAAAGATAGTTTTCAGGCAGTTCAATATTGTATGTCGTTCAATTCTCTATGTGCATTTTTTAATATGCGAACATTAATAAAATTTTGTATAATCTATTTCCACACGTTCATTGTAATTATTGATCCGTTTTCGATCCAATCAGCGCCAAAATCTCTCCTATTGGTGATTTTTGGTACTTTTTTTTCTTCGTTTTTTTTTTCCATGCCTTCCATAGTCTCTGTATGAAATTTGGTCTCATTTCGTTCATTAACTACAGATGCTTCCAAACAGGGTGTTATTTTATGGACAGCCTGTATTTTATTTTAAGTGCATTTTGCTTACCCGGCATGTTTTAATGAAAAAACATTTAGTTTACTTTTATTTTTAAAAAAAATATTTTATGTTGAATTTCGTTAGGTCTCGGCTCGCTAAATTTTGTGAAATAATAAATAAAATATGACTTTTTGTCTAAAAGTCTAAAATCTTTGCAAATCCCCGGCATAAAAGCCCTGATTAACTGACGAAAAAACTATAAACAATCGAAAGTCTAGCAGTTTTCTTAAATTACGTAAGTTTTATTTAGAAAGATAATACTGGAATAAGTTTTTAGTCTTTGATTAAATAAATAAATGAATGCAATGATGTTAATTTTCCGATATTGTCGGTAACAATTTAATCAACTAAAAATGTATATTCTAATTATCAGTAATCAATTAAAAACTGAAGAAAGAAAAGCTAAAAGAAAGTTTTCTTAGATAATACAATACTTATGCTTAAAAATGTTTATAGATTTTCCTAAATTTGTATAAGTTGCTTAGTTAAAAAGTATGGATAAATTATTAAAATAAATTAAATTTATTGTATTCAAAATCATAATGATATTATAATTTGACTCAGTTAAAAAATGTAAAGTGATATTGCATTTATTAAGGGTATATTTAATCCATTAATCTGACATATTATAGCAGTATGTTACTCATAAATCAATTTAATTTTAATTAAAAATTATGAAAAAAAAATTTCAAACTAAAATATTAAGTCTAGTAAATGAGTTAACAAATCAATATTCCAAATTTTTTTTATTAATTTACTAACAAAAATACAAACAAAAACAATAAAAATAACGTTTTTTAACTAAACAACATATAAAAAGAAAGTCATAACTGAAATAACTAAAGGCAATACATGTTTATCAAATATGTAGAAAAGCCAGTTGCCAGTTGTTTTTTTATAATTGTTTTACAGCTACATAAATATTTTAAATATTTTGATCGAATTATTTTTATTTGATATTCTAATTTAAAATTTTATACTGAAAGAGAAAGAAATTTAAAAATATTTTATTCAATTATATATAATGTAAATTTGAACCATAATGATCCAAACATTTTAAATGCAATAGTATTCTATTCTTTGAAGGAAATTTCAAAAATATTCCGCTATTTTATCCAAACAATAAAAAAATTATATTAAATATCTAAATTATAATACTCAATAACAAATACATGGATCAATAAAATTAATATCAAAATATACTATTAGTTTTATGAGCTTATGTTAATAGCGTAGATATTATGTTACTAATATAAATATTCAATATCATAATATTTAAGTTCATATATTTAGGTATTTTAGGGAAATAGCACACAATAAAATTAAAGATAATTTCAAACAATCTTCAGGCTATGCTTTATATATCAGGGCTATCAATCTTCAGGCCATACTTATAAATATCTGATATATTATGAGGCTATGCTTGCATTTATGTTAAAGCAAAATTAGTTTTAAATAATTTAAATTAACAATATTGTCAGTTTAGATAATATTAAATGCAGTTTATTGTAAGCATTAAACTTATGTTTATGTATTTAATGTATTTAAATAGTTCTATGGCAAAAGAAACCTTGTATACTGAAAAATTATTTAATACACATATTTATCATTTCAACATGTAATCGATAATGCTCTATACGAATCTCAATTCCTCCTTTTTTTCTATGCACTCTTTCTCATAATTTAATGTAAGCATACATTTTGAATAAGATTCAAATAGATTTCAGCCAAATATATATGATGTTTAACTGAAACATAATAATACTATTATTTTGAACATAATATGATTAAATGACAAACTGATACAAATTACTGAACAGACAATGGACAAGTTGATGGTTGAGCTTCTTCAGTATCATTTTTTCTAGAATCAGAAGAATTGTCTTCTTGCTGAGTTAATTTAATTGGATCCGTGGCTGCATCTTCTGCATCTTTTACCACTACATCAATTTTTTCTATGGCTTTCCTTTCTTCTTCTTTATCAGCATCTTCTTTTAAACTCTTCGCATTTCCATTGGAAGCAATTAAATCTTCACAACTTGTTGAAACATTTTGCTCAGCAGAGTGCTTTTCCAATTTTGTCTCATTTTTAGTGTCACATTCACTGAGTAGTCTAGTTAGTTTAGCATCCACTTCTGCACTCGAAAGAACGTTATCAGTATTGTTCATTCCATCGACTTTTGCAGGCTTCATTGAAGTTGTTTTGATACTTTTGTTGGCATCATCCAATGCATTAGTCATTGTTTGACAAGTGCTGTCTCTTCTTAAAACTTTCCTAACTTCTGGAGGTGGTTTGGTATCACCCTATTGAACAAAATAAATGATATTTCATACTTAAAAATAGGAACTAATACACTATAGCTACGTGTACAAATAAGCTTTAAAATATTTTTTGTGACCTCCAATTTTTGTATCAAAGTGTTCTGCTTATAACTTATGATCAAAGCAATGAACAAGGAAAATGTCTAATGAAAATACATTTGTTGTGCACTGCATTCGTTTTACTAGTGTTTCGGTCAATAACGCATAAACTGTGGAGGAGTACATAAAAGTTACCTACAGATTCATATCTCTATAATGCATAGTTTTCGAGACAAGAGGGAAAGAAAAGTTAAGTCCCAAGCGGTGCACAAAAAATAAGTTATAGTAGAAAAACATCATTAATTCTGTATAACATGATGTTTACATTGAAAGATACACAAAATGATCACCGTGCATATCCAGGCATGAATGCCAGGCATGCATCGTACAATGACTAACTAAACACCATCCAGCAGCAAAGTGTCCAAAAAAGTGAAAGCAGACAAGCAACTATTTGTATTTTGCAGTATTTAGGGTTCAATGTACCAATTTCTTCCGATGTTCCTTATAGAAAAATATCCAAAAGCGAATGTTGCGGTCATTCAACTGGACCCTCTTCCTTATAATTATCTATATTTGGGTACCAATTATCTTAGTGTTTTTTATTTATTTAAAAAAAAATTTTGAAATTTATAATTTTATCAGATATTTCAGATGTCCAAAACGAAATTCCTCCAAACTTAATTGGTAAATATAACATACGACTTATAAAAATAGATAGTTATGAAACTAAAATTGTTTATTCATGAAAAGCATTTCAAACTATCGAACTTTCATAGCTGACAAATAAAACAATCTTCATAAAAAGTATGAATATTTCCGAAGTTTGATTTAGGAAATGTAAAAGCAAGAGCGTTTCTAACGAATTTAATTCATTTAATGTTACAAATTGAACTCCCAAAAATAAAATAACTATTACATACTTATTACTTATTGTGAAATAGAGTAAATGTAAAAGTTGATGCATGTTTATATTTTATTTATTAACACTAATAATAACTATAGCTTTTTTTAGCAACATAGAAATTCAAATGCACTCTAATAAATATGTTATTTAGAATTGTCTAACTTTAAATCGATATTTTAAATGATTTTTGTTTAAACAATTTCTAGAAAGCATTTTAAAGTGTAAGGAATTTAATAAAAGAGAAAACTAGATAATCACATATTTAAAATTAACTATGTACTGTTTTTTAAAAAAAAGCGGCTTCGTGGCTAGCGCTATAGCCTTTGGTATCGTAGGCTTTAGGTTCGAATCCTGGCGGGGGCATGGATATTTGTTAGTGGTTCGGAATTCACTTTAAACTGTAGTTTCCGGCCTATTTAGCCCATGTGTGCACAAGATAACCGTAGAACGACAAATCAAACCAAACTTTTGGAAAATAAAAGTAAAAGAAAAAAACCCCGAAGAACTGTCTTTACTGTCTAATCATCTCAAAATTTCGCATACAAATACCTTTATAAGTATGTAAATTATTAAGTTTTTAAGGCCAGTAAGTGTTAATTTCTGGCATAAAAAAAAAACTAAATTCAAATGTTAAATTAGCAACGTATAAAACAGGCAGTTTGTGTTTTCTCGTTGGTGTTGAAATTTCTTGGATTTATAATCAATAATACCAATTACGAATTTGATGAAGATATTATAGCCAATTGTATGACTTCGAACGTAGTCACTTAGTTAGGATATGGGAAGCCAGGCGATCAAATATGTCGCCACCTGCATCTTAATAACACTACCGTGCAAATGTACTGGCAGAAATGGCTGTTCAAAGGAATTCAATATTGAAATGAAGTCTCTGAAAGAAGAAGGAATACTAATTCGTGACCAGAACTGCTCCAACGATATCTTTGTCCGCAATTCAATGTCCTACAGCCTCTTCCTGACCACCGGTGGTATTTTCCTATTGCAATGCTTGGCTGAGGAGGAGTTTTACTCACAGAGAAAAAAAAGTGGGACAAAATAGGCCGACAGACTCGGGCCCCTCAAATATCGCATATCTGGAGCGACAGTTCAGAAATCCCAGGCAAAATGTATCACATTATGAGATTAAGAGTCTTTATCACTCCTCGCATAGGCGTATGTAAATTTACATTGCAGCTAAGAGTGGTTTCCTCAATTGTTGATTTGAATGTATAATTGCAAGCGATTGATTGTCCTTAAATGAGTTCATTGTTTTACATGGGCTTTCTGTATGTTTAGTAACAATAATGATGCATAATAGAAACAATTTATTTCTTCCTGGTGTTCTTTTACCCAAAAGACTAAGCTTTTAAAATTAATAATTGGTTTAATTCCTTAAAGAAAAATTACAGTAATTAATTTTATTATAAGTCAAGTAATCAAAAGACGGAGATGATTTACTTGTAATTCTATATGCAAAAAAGTTGCTTTAAAATTTAAAGAATGTGATAATAAAAGTTTTTCATATTAAAAAATCTTTCTCCTATCCTTACCTGGCTGCCATTATGAGCTTGATGTAAAGATATTTTTCGGAAATCCGGTTTTGTATCTTCAGCTTCTGGTTCTTGAGGGGTATGCGTCTCGATAACAATAAGCATAGAGTATTCTTGGGCTTCGTGGAAGAATGTGAAAAAGAAAAAGCAAAAGAAAACAACAAAAACCCATTGAGCAATTGCACTGGCCACGTATGATCCGCTTGTATCGATGGGCACTTTCAAACTGGCTCCCATCGTCGGCGGATAAGGCTGAAATAGTTTTAAAATTGTTAACTTAATTAAGTTAGATTAATATTTCAAATAAAACATCTTTATAGCCCTTTACCTAACATTATGAGTTTTATTATTGCAGTTATAGCAAGAAAATCTTACACAAATAGAATGGATGTTAAGATTTAAATGAAAAATTTTTTTATTTATTGATCACTTAGGCTAAGATGTTTTTTTATCTATATACTGATTGTTAAATTACGGTGGTTCTACTTTTTTTTCTAATGATGTGGAAACAAAAACAATGATCAAAAATAACTTTTATAGTTGTAGGAAACTATAACGTTTTTTATTCGATCAAAAGACATATCTTCAACCATTTATAAAAAGGTTTTTTATTAATTTTATTAAATGGAATATGTTTTCTGCCATTTTTTTCAGCAGTAAATTGCTTTGGAACAGAAAGCTAAATTTATGCAACTATTACTACCAAAGCAATACTTGTTTCTTATGCTTCTATTCGACTGTTCTTTATTGTATTGTATTCTTAAAATTTTAATTTGGTACCCCGAACTCAATTTCTTGCTATCCTATTCGTATGGCATCCATATTGTCCATGTTTTATATCATGTTTAAAAGACAACTGATATCCTCATTTCCTTGGAATTTCCTCATTTTTCATTTCAAATTCATATGCTTTCTTTTTCTCGTTTGATTTGTACTTATAGTTTATATACTTAATGTCAATTACTTTGAATTTTTAATAATCTAAATTTCAACTGTTTACTTACCAGAATGCCAGTGTAATTCAGGTGGTCGTCAGTGTTGTTTAAATAATAGAGATGCGAAATTCCACTAAAATTCTCTGGGACTGTAATCATATCTGAAGTACAGGATATTAAGATAAATAATGATTGCATAGATAATTTGTAATAGATATTTAAATGTTTTATAAATTATATTATCTTATTTTTCTGTGAAGAAATTATTTCTACCTTTAAATATCAAACAGGTTTCTTATTGAATAATATTACAACAAAATTATAATGATTTAAATATTTTTAATTTAATTTTAGCTGTATTTTATATTTTTATTTTAATTTTTTTCTTTATTGAAAGAAAACAGATATGGTAAATAAAAATAACATTTTTACAATATATTAAAAACATTTTAATCAAAGCTCCGAAAAATATTCTTCAAAAATAAATATAAACCAATAAATGGGTTTAATGGATTTCTTCAAGATATTAGACACTTTTAAAATCATTCTTGTTATTATTAGAAATTAAACAAAAATATCTTAAATTTACTTTAAGAATATTTTATATTTATCTGAAATCATTCATTAAATTCATGAAGTTAAATTCACATTTCATTTAAAATTTTGGCAACATCTACATAGAATTAATATCAAGTATTCATATTTATTTCTGCAATAATCTATAAGAAACACAGTTAATGATTATTAAAACTATGAATATAAAAAGAAATCAATAATAATTAAATATATAGCAAATTACATATAAATAAATGTATACAATAAAGTTATTATATGATTTCAATTTATAAAAATCTAAATTTGTTGGGTTGATTTATAAAATATAAACAAAACTTTAATCATCAATATTCTAGATCTTTCTATATTTATAATTGTATGTCCATCTGAAAATACCATTTAATAAAATAACATTCTTTTCTTGATATACAAAGGATACGGTAAACAAATGCAGCTGTACAAATAAAGACCAGTAAAACCCGTAATGAAAGAACTGTCTCATTCTTCGACTTCAGGAAAAGTGTAAGAATGCATTGTAAAGCTATATAAAGTAAACCCAAGGCCAGAAGCATCACTCCGCCAATCATATGTGGCAAACCAACATCCATTAGCTATGAAAAGAATAAATATATTAAAAACAATATACGAGTATTTGTATTATATATTTAAACACAACAAATTATTAGATATATATGTGCAGCATTCATGAAGAAAATTTCAAAATTCACCAATTTAGAAAATATCAAATCCTAATTCGATAGTATATTTGAGAATGGCCAACGGCCGTACCATGCTGAATATACCGGTTCTCGTTAGATCACCGAAGTCAAGCATCATTGGGCGCGGTCAGTACTTGGGTGGGTGACCACCTGGGAACACCGCGTGCCGTTGGCAAATTTAGGACCTGAATGGCCGAGTGTCTAGCGCTCTGGCGCTCGGTGCCACAGGTTTCGGGTTCGAATCCCGGCGGTGCCATGGATGTTTGTAGTGGTTCGGAATCCACTTTAAGCCGTAGGTCCCGGTCTTCTATGACTGTAAGAGCGTCACGGAGCAAAAGTCAGGCTTCTACCTACGGGTGCTCCATCACAACAGAAGCTGCTTCCTTCCCCTTCAACCATGAGTACGTATGGGCTCGTGGGCTTGGTCAGCCAAGTGGGATAAGAAACAACAACAACAACATATTTGAGAATTGACAGAAATTAGATCATGATATTTCAGAGCAAAAATACACCGATTCAATTCCCGTTGAAGTAACTAGGGATAATTAATATGGTAGAAGAAAGTGCGCTTTGTCAACATGCTTCACCATATTCATGCTGGCTGTGGGAGGGTTTTCTGGTTTTTCTCACGTATATGGCACAAGTATAAGCCGCATACATGCCTTATAAACACTTCCAAGAAGTATTACTCCCTCTTTTTCGTCTTAGTGTAGCATACTTTTTGTGGAGAACTTCGGATAATGCTGAATCTTCTCTATACAGAGTAGTCGTGATTAAATACATTACTCATAGCCATCAGTAGTTCCTTCTAACATGAGAATTCCACGAAAACAAATAGTTCCAAAAGTTTTTTTTCTTTCTAATGCAGCTGGCAAACACTTAGACAGCTTGGTCTTGGATGCCTTAAGGCAAGCGCTGCACAGATGTACTCACTTTGCATTACCCGGGGGTGCGTGTAACTTGAAGATAACCCACGGACGCGGAGTAACAATGCCCCCGCAACGCTCTACGATATTATTAGACGGGGACCTATAGTTTAAAGTGGATTCCGAACCTCTATAAACATCCATGGCACCGCCGGGACTCGAACCCGAAACCTGTGATACCGAGCGCCAGAGCGCTAGCCACTCGGTCATTCAGGCCCTATAGTTCCAAAAGTCGCAGATATATTCTGTGCGAAACATTCCCTAAAGCCTAGAGTATCATGTGTGAAAGAACGTTCATCACAGGCTCGTGCTAAATTACCCTTTATTGAAGGCAAATTCTGGACCTTAATATGAACTTGAGATATCACCGCAGTTCAGTATGCAATTCCTAGTTCACAAGAAAGGGGAGTACTTAAAACATGAACTTCAAATTCCTCAACCAAAGGTAAAGTTTCAGTTCAATTCCATCTCTGTAATTCATTGTTATCATGTCCATCATAAGTTTTTAAGCACTGTAAAACGCCATATTTTCCCCTTGGGATCTAATTATTTTTCTAGAACTTCCCCTCTACCACATTCAATTAGTCCCCTCAACCACATTTCGTTTCATTCCTTATGTTAGATTGAGCTACAGATGACTTCGAGTAATGCCAGCTTAATTATGGCCACCATTATATGCCACATCAATGAAGAATGAATATAAGACAAGTTTAAAAAAAATGAAAATATTTATTCCAAATATCAAAAGTGTTAATTAACCCGCTTAAGCTCAAGAGTAAACGTCAAGCTTACGTTTCAAAATAATAAAGTACTGCTAAATGATGCACATCCTATATGATGAGGATGAAAAGGTGAGAGGCACAACGTTCTTGAACGACATTTATTACACAACTAACGATACATGGGAAAAACACTTGACAAACAAAAGAGCGCCCTCTTACGGAGAACGAAATATTAGATAAAGAATGTACATACGGTTACGGTCTGAACACTATAAGTTACAGTTATTGACTCTATTATTTTGAAACTCTAGTTTCATATTGGTTATTTCGAAAGTTTCTTAATTGATTACATATTATCAATGTAGTGAAGCAGTCTGTTTTGTTGATATATAGATCATAGATTTTTAAAAATATAATTACATTTAAAAATACTTTCTGTGTTAAAACAAAAAAGTAAAACATATAATGTTTTTTAGATTGAAGAATCAAAATCAAGAGTATCGATATGTATATTATTAAATATTACAAACTAATTCATGGTGTGTTCTGTAACTTATAAACTCAAGTAAATTTATAATTCCTTTTTTGCAAAGAGTAGTTTACGATTCAGTCATGAAATATTTTTTTCTAACAACTCGGCTATGGTAACCAACTTCTCTGCATGCGCTTCGTACTGTACTCCCTCTTTTGAAGCTGAACTGCTGTTTTAGAAGCCCTAATCCTCATTTTTTTCAATTGATGAATCATTTTTTTCAATGAGTAGCGATAACTGTGATAAATAAAATTGAAAAAGAATCAAATCGCGTAATTATTGGTAGAACCGTAGTCTACCAATTAAAATTAAAATTTGATTTAATGTTTTATTTTTCTTACGAAGTTGTAATTTTTTTCCATTTTAGAAATAGAAGTCTCTGGACGTTTCTCCTTCATTTCAAAGTGCTACACTTCAAATAAAATAATTAAATTGGGTTTTTATTTCGGCGTATATGGTGGAAAGTATCTAGTACAATATCTAAAACGATTGTTAATTACAACAGTAAATTTGAATTTTTCATGTCAACAAATACGTTTTATGCCTTCAAATTTCAATCGCCTTAGATTTAAAAAAAAAAAAATTTGTTGTATAAATATTTTGTTAATTATTTTAAAATTCCGAGCTGGAATAGTTTTTGATACTTCAAAAAATTGTTCCTCTATTAAGTTATAAACATATTTTTCCATTATAAATCGGCACTATTAGAATACATTCTTCATTCACTGCATTTATTATTCTGCACATCATTCAGCGAAAAGATATGAGAATAAAACTCAATCTAAATATTTTTCACTACTTCTAAGATTACCTTAAAAGAGCACATTTTGCACCATTACGTGTTTGTTTTGTTGAATAAAACGTCTGTATATTTTCCAGAGAGATTTATACTTTAAAATACATATCCAATTTTTTTACGATAAGTTTAAAAATATGTCGGTAGTGAACTTAAAAGAATAGTTAGATTTATCCACAAAATTAGAGTCAAATGAGTTACCATGATTGCAAAATATACAAATAAAGGGCTTTCTGCATTTAATTTATGTAGCAAAGTAAATTAATTTTCCTGCACAAATTTTTAAGTTTTGAAACATTTCAACGTTGATCAAACTGTTATACAAGCTAGATTAAATTTTATATGTTTAATTGTTAGTGAACTAACTGAAATGAAAGAATAATTAAAAACGTTTCAAATTCTGTCTTGCTGTTCAAGAATTACTCTGTAACATTGCAAGTCTTAAAGATCTTAATTAGTTAGCACGGGTATGTGTAAACTTTTTTAAGACTGAAACTTGTGTATAAACACTCCGACAAAAAACACTTACCAAGAAGAATTTATCTGAATGCAACAACATTTTTTTTTTTTTTTTTTTTTGAAAATACTTTTGGATCCAAAATTTTGAATCCAGAATCTCTCTACCGTACATCTAGATGGTGTACAAAAGAAAGAAATTCCAATTCTAGAGTGTTTCTTTAATTCAAATTTAATTCCTTCCACTCACTTTAACTGTAGTAATTCTGGCTTGCGCGCAATATGAGCATATGACACCTTTCAGGGAGGACGCGCAGTTAAGCTTATAGAATCAAGATGTCAAATCAAAAGATAGTCATTTGAATCTTAACGATGTCACCAGTAAACGATGTTGGCAGAAATGGCTGAGCTTTAGCAGAACACAATGTTAAAAAAGGCAATATCCAACATATTCTTTATTATCTACAATCTGACGTTTGAGTTGTACAATAATAACCACAATCATTAAGAAAATTCATGATCATTAAATGATTCATTCATTAAATGATTCAGAAAATGGGATCTGAGGTCACGATGCCTCATGTGCTCCGATTACTAGTCAACTATGCATGTGGAGCCAACATATGTGTAAAGGCCAGAGATTGGCCATTGCTTTGTTTATTAGCTATATAAAAAAGTTGGCTACATGTTGCTGCATCTAGTGAATAAACCTTTCAATTCCACTGACTTTTGAATTGTTTCTTTCTCAATATATTCACCAATTTTGGTCTCATACATCCCTTTTTTGTGTGTGTGCAGAGTGTAGATTTAGTAATTTTTTTTTTTAATTAAAATTACTTCAAGATAGAAAAATAAAACCTCCTAAAGAACTGAATAAAGTATAAAACACAAAAATTTTTTTCTTATAAGGAATTCGTCAGTAATCATGGTAGAATTTAAGATTCTATTATACATGCAACTGTTATCTACATCAAGATGTACTTATGACCTTGGATAACACAAGGGACCAATCCAGCTCGTAATAATCGATTGGTGGAAAAAAGGAAAATATGTACCCTCATTAAATTCTTATTAAGTCATTATATTCTACTACAATACTTCATTTTAGTGTAGGAAGACCTTAAGTAAAGTTATTCTATTTTTCTTTCCTAAATGTCTACTACAAAGTTTCGTCAGAATACTGAAATTTTGATATTTAATCATTTTTCCTTGTTTCACTTTGGAAATCTTGAAGTTTTCTCTGAAGATATACTTTTCAAAAATTGTCTAAATCTTACACCTAAATGTTATTTATTGTAATTTTGGTATTTCTTTAAATATTTTTGTGATTTATTATTTTTTTCAGACATTTTGAGGGATATGTTGTTACGTTAAGCTAAGTAGTTCCTTAATATTAATCCTTGTAATAAATTTAAAAAAGTGTTACTAATAAATATATTACATGACAAATAGCAAAAATAAAATGCTTTAAAAATTGTTATTGCATTCAAATGCAAAATAATAAAATGTTTTTATAAGTTTTGTATACACTTGCCAGAAAAAGTCTGCTTACAAGCACATAGCAAATATTCAAGAACGAAAAAAATTATATTTTGAAAATGATAATAATTTCATATTGTATTTATTTTATTCCTTACACAATTCATTAACTTTGCATAATAATTTATGAAATATAACACACGTTGTGTTTAAGAAATAACAATTGAAATAAAAAATAACACAAATTGCTACCAGTAAAAGTTTGCGTACAAAAATAAATTTAATGAAATGTGCAAATCAAACTTCAATTAACTTTAACCACTTGTTTTATTAGATAGTAGTTAAAATATTATGTTTTCAAGATTTGTGGCAAGTAAACCCCAATGGATTTAAAAGGAAAGGAGATTACTCCTGAAGAAAGAAAGATCATCATAAAACTTAGGAATGAAGGCAAAACTCTTCGGGAAATTGACAAGATTGTTGGAAGAACTCATTCCTCTATCCAAAGAGTGATCAATAATTACACTTCATCGAAATCTATAATCTCAAAGCCACGTTCTGGACGTCTATCTAAGCTGACTGCCCGTGAAAAGAGATATGTCTTCAAGTCCGTACGTTTAAATCCACGTATAAGTGCCTTTCAGATTGCAAATGACGTTAGAGAGAGATTTAAAAAAACACTCCATGAAGACACCATAAGAAAATTTTTGAAAAAGGCTGGGTATCATGGCCGTGTTGCTCGCAGGAAGCCACACATATCAGCTGTGAATAGGCAACAGCGTTTATATTTTGCAAATGAGTATGTAAATAAGTCTCCACAATTTCGGGAAAAAGTACTATTCTCTGATGAGAGCAAGTTTTGCATATTTGGTATAAAAGAACGTAAGCTGGTGTGGAGGAAACAAGGTACGGCTTTTGAGAAGCAGAATCTTGTGCCTACAGTTAAGCATGGTGCAGGTGGTATAATGCTCTGGGGGTGTAATTATAGAGTCGACATTAAACCATATGGGATATATCAACATTTTAAAAGAAAATTTGAAACAGAGCGCACAGGACTTGAACCTAGGAGATGACTTTTGGTTTCAACAGGACAATGATCCGAAGCACACTACCCATAATGTTAAGCTCTGGCTTCTGTACAATATCAAAAATCAATTGCATTCTCCTCCACAATCGCCGGACTTAAACCACATTGAGCATTTATGGGACTTGTTGGAGCTAAAAATTCGACAGCACGAGATTACTTCAAAAGAAATGTTAAAGAGAGTGATAATCACAGAATGGAATAACATTTCTTCTGAGGAGACCTCCAAACTCGCCCATTCTATGCCCAAACGATTAACAGAGGTTCTCAGACGTGAGGGTTATCCAACCACCTGTAAAAGTTTAGTTGAAAGCCAATGGAAAGTATTTTTAATGCTTTTTTTCATCTGTACGCAGACTTTTTCTGGCAGCTATTTCTAATATTCCTTATTTTAATTATTTTTTAAACACAAATTGTGTTGTATTTCTTTAATTGTTATTAAATGTTAATGAATTGTGTAAAAAATAAATTAAATACAATATAAAATCAATATCATTATTAAAACATGATTTTTTTTCAACTTTGAATATGTGCTATGTGCTTGTACGTAGACTTTTTCTGGCAAATGTATAATTATAATATCCTCAAAATTCTTCAATATATGACCTCAATCCAATTAATTTCACTGAAGCAGATATTTTTAATGATAATTTCCATCCGCAAAGGATAAACATTTATTAATATATTGATATTATATAAAACTCTGATTCATTGTCGGACTCTTTTGATTCACTCTAGATATTTTTTCTACAAATTAATGATTTTATTAATAAATTTTATTTCTTTATGTGATAGTTTGCCTTTAATTTAAATTATTATAATCTTAAATTTCAGAGATTTAGATTGGGAATGAAGGGTGAATTAAAAAGATAATATGGTGTTTAGATTTTTTTTTACAATTTACTTTTAATATCAAACACCTCAAAAATTTAGGTAGTTTTTCAATTATATAAAGAAGATATGTATATAATTTTTATCAGATCATAAATAATCCTTTTAAATTTAAGATCAGCATCATACATTCATTCAATGTCTTATTTCATACTAATTATTAATATCGTCATTAATTAAAAGATCGTGCAAACAGTGATTTTAACAAAATATCTTATATTATTTTCTATGGAGCTTGAAATATTCCTTTTAATTATTAAAAAGGACTATTCAATAATAAAACTAATTTAAAATATCTTTAATAATCTTTCCCATGAATAGAGATTTTATGTAAACGATAATTAAATTTATTATAGAGCAATCAGTATTATTATTATTCTGTCTGATCCATTAATAGATAAATAATTTTGGGGCATAACAAGAAATGTGGGCTCAGAATAATTTCTCAGGAAATTTTTTCGTTTGAACCCAATTTAACGCGAATTTAAATATATTGGACTTCTTATCAAAAGTTAACGGAGCTTTTCAGTGGACAGAATTCATATGAGAAGGATTTTTTTCCAGCAGACTTTTAAAGCTCTGTTTTTACAAATGGTTTCATAAATAATGCAAATTACATGATGTACAGTATCATGGCGAAAAATTTTAATCTGCAATGAAGCAAAACTTAATTCTTAGTTTGTTAAAAAATTGAACAAATATTAAAAACATATCAAACGTGTTCCAAAAAGTTTTGGTAATAATAACGTAATAGATGCACTCTAATTTTAATTATACAAAAAATGAAACAAAATTTTCAAATCTTAGGTTAGAGTAACAGCAAATTAATTTTTTACTGCTGCTGTTTTAGATGGAACCTGAACATTAAAACAACTGTAGCTTTATTTTAGAAACATACAGGCATTAATCCATATAATTTATACTACATACATAAAATTGTCATATTTTTCACTAGTTGCAAATAACACGATTCTTTGTAACAACGGTTACAAAGAAAACATTACAAATTAATTACACAGTTGTGATATTTCAAGTAAATCGGAAAAAATTAACACACACACACAAAAAAACTTCAATGTCAATGAAAATTATTTTTTAATAAAAATCTGAATTTTATATTAATTTGATTGTTGAAAAAACAAGTCATAAGTTTTAAACTAAATGAATTCGTGAGGCTAGGCTATCGCACAAGAGGCGGAAGAAGACGTTGCTCTTAGAAAAGATTAGGGCCTGAATGGCCGAGTGGCTGGCGCTCTGGCGCTTAGTACCACAGGTTTCTGGTTCGAGTCCCGGCGGTGCCATGGATGTTTGTGGTGGTTCGGAATCCACTTTAAACTGTAGGTCCCGGTCTGTTTAGCCTAAAGTGTGCACGAGATGACCGTAGAGCGGTAAACCAAACAAACTTAGAAACGTTTGTAGCAGAGTATATGACAGGGCCACATGGACCATCGGATTGTCCAGGTGGATGTTTTGGGGTTTTTTTCTGTACAAATACAAATGGATAATTATATGTATGTAATATAAATTATATCCTTTAAAACCCTGTTCATCTCACCCCCCATATAGCATATAACTTCTGCCAATTAGGG